>JAXGGA010003900.1:0-95780 GCA_038373865.1 Uloborus plumipes | reverse complement strand
ACTCTTCTCAGCTAATTATTCGACATTGATGTACTAAAAGTGCAATTTTATACTAGTTTTAGAGAAGTAGGGGGAAGAAGGTTTGGTATTCTCCTCCGGAAATGTTTCGAAATTGAAGTCCAAATCATTGGTGATTAATACTTTTAAATCAGTATGCATAATAAATAGTAAGGAAAATCCATCGCCCCTCCCTTGAAAAATTTCTGGATTCGCCCTTGTCTCTGTGCCACTGATTCACGTAATTTCATATTACAAAAAAACGTAGCTCAATCCATTTTATAATAAGTTACTCTTTTAAGAAAGTACTTTTCTAATTTAAGTGTTGTATTTATTATATTTTTCGAAATTCGGGTGTGTTCAAATATTTTATTGAAATCCTACTCACCATTGCAGTATTGAAAATGAGTTTAACTTATTAAATTATAAATTAAAATGTCCGCTGTTGATGACTATTGAATGTTCATCTATGAATCATTACGTTTTATTTGGTTTGTCTATAAATTTTACTACAATTATATATTCAATTTTTGTATGCTATTTGTGTAAAATGGTAAAATCTATCGATAAAAAAACCAATTATATAAACCAAAAAATTATATAAAACCAATTTAAAATAAAATTCTCTAAGGAAGCTTTATAAAATTCTCAAGTAAAAATTTAACAGTTTTTAAACATAAAAAATGTTTTAAAAATTTATACATACACAACTTTTTCTTCTTTTATATACTTATTGATTAAAAATAATATGAGCGTTAAAATATAAAGCATTAACTAAGATTAAATTATCTGTGAAAAAATTTGGAAAAAAAAAGTCAGACTACACGATTACAAAGCTAAATTACGATTATTGAAAGAAAGATTACAATTACGATTACGCAAAAAATGCTTGATTAAAATTAAGATTACACGATTACGAGTGTCCCATTTCCAAATTATGTTGATGATTACACGAAAATGTAATCGATTACGCGGATTACGACTACGTAATCGGCGATTACTCCAAGCCTGGTATGAATACAAAAACAGACAATGCTATTTCAATTTTGTTCACATACCGCACAGAGTATTGGAGTAAAATTTTAACGTGAATTTGTGAATAGTGAGTTTCGCCTCGAGTATCATACTTTTATGAAGTAGCGAGATTCACAGGATGGTCTTCATCTCCAATGTCATGCTTTTGAAAAGTACCCAGATTTACAGGGTTTCACCTCAAATATAATGCTTTTGTGAAGAAGCGGTATTTACAGGTTGGGCTTCACCTTAAGTATCATGCTTCTGTGAAGAAGCGCTATTTACAGGTTGGGGGCTTCACCTCAAGTATCATGCTTTTATGGAGAAACGCTATTTGCAGGCTTCTCCTCAAGTGCCACGCTTTTGTAAAGAAACGCTATTTACAGGTTGGGCTTCAACTCAAGTGCCACGCTTCTGTAAAGAAACGCTATTTACAGGTTGGGGGCTTCACCTCAAGTGCCACGCTTCTGTAAAGAAACGCTATTTACAGGTTGGGCTTCACCTCAAGTGCCACGCTTTTGTAAAGAAACGCTATTTACAGGTTGGGCTTCACCTCAAGTGCCACGCTTCGGTGAAGAAACGCTATTTACAGGTTGGGCTTCAACTCAAGTGCCACGCTTCTGTAAAGAAACGCTATTTACAGGTTGGGGGCTTCACCTCAAGTATCATGCTTTTATGAAGAAACTCTATTTGCAGGCTTCACCTCAAGTGCCACGCTTTTGTAAAGAAACGCTATTTACAGGTTGGGCTTCACCTCAAGTGCCACGCTTCGGTGAAGAAACGCTATTTGCAGGCTACACCTCAAGTGCCACGCTTCTGTGAAGAAACGCTATTTGCAGGCTTCACCTCAAGTGCCACGCTTTTGTAAAGAAACGCTATTTACAGGTTGGGCTTCGCCTCAAGTGCCACGCTTCTGTAAAGAAACGCTATTTACAGGTTGGGCTTCACCTCAAGTGCCACGCTTCTGTAAAGAAACGCTATTTACAGGTTGGGCTTCACCTCAAGTGCCACGCTTCGGTGAAGAAATGCTATTTGCAGGCTACACCTCAAGTGCCACGCTTCTGTGAAGAAACGCTATTTTTAGGCTTCACCTCAAGTGCCACGCTTTTGTAAAGAAACGATATTTACAGGTTGGGCTTCGCCTCAAGTGCCACGCTTCTGTAAAGAAACGCTATTTACAGGTTGGGCTTCACCTCAAGTGCCACGCTTTTCTGTAAAGAAACGCTATTTACAGGTTGGGCTTCACCTCAAGTGCCACGCTTCTGTAAAGAAACGCTATTTACAGGTTGGGCTTCACCTCAAGTGCCACGCTTCAGTGAAGAAACGCTATTTGCAGGCTACACCTCAAGTGCCACGCTTCTGTGAAGAAACGCTATTTGCAGGCTTCACCTCAAGTGCCACGCTTTTGTAAAGAAACGCTATTTACAGGTTGGGCTTCGCCTCAAGTGCCACGCTTCTGTAAAGAAACGCTATTTACAGGTTGGGCTTCACCTCAAGTGCCACGCTTCTGTAAAGAAACGCTATTTACAGGTTGGGCTTCACCTCAAGTGCCACGCTTCGGTGAAGAAACGCTATTTGCAGGCTACACCTCAAGTGCCACGCTTCTGTGAAGAAACGCTATTTGCAGGCTTCACCTCAAGTGCCACGCTTTTGTAAAGAAACGCTATTTACAGGTTGGGCTTCGCCTCAAGTGCCACGCTTCTGTAAAGAAACGCTATTTACAGGTTGGGCTTCACCTCAAGTGCCACGCTTCTGTAAAGAAACGCTATTTACAGGTTGGGCTTCACCTCAAGTGCCACGCTTCGGTGAAGAAACGCTATTTGCAGGCTACACCTCAAGTGCCACGCTTCTGTGAAGAAACGCTATTTGCAGGCTTCACCTCAAGTGCCACGCTTTTGTAAAGAAACGCTATTTACAGGTTGGGCTTCGCCTCAAGTGCCACGCTTCTGTAAAGAAACGCTATTTACAGGTTGGGCTTCACCTCAAGTGCCACGCTTCTGTAAAGAAACGCTATTTACAGGTTGGGCTTCACCTCAAGTGCCACGCTTCTGTAAAGAAACGCTATTTACAGGTTGGGCTTCACCTCAAGTGCCACGCTTCTGTAAAGAAACGCTATTTACAGGTTGGGCTTCACCTCAAGTGCCACGCTTCTGTAAAGAAACGCTATTTACAGGTTGGGCTTCACCTCAAGTGCCACGCTTCGGTGAAGAAACGCTATTTGCAGGCTACACCTCAAGTGCCACGCTTCTGTGAAGAAACGCTATTTGCAGGCTTCACCTCAAGTGCCACGCTTTTGTAAAGAAACGCTATTTACAGGTTGGGCTTCGCCTCAAGTGCCACGCTTCTGTAAAGAAACGCTATTTACAGGTTGGGCTTCACCTCAAGTGCCACGCTTCTGTAAAGAAACGCTATTTACAGGTTGGTGCGGAGGAACCTTGACGGGAAAAATTGAAAATATGCATGTGGGCGAGTCGTACATGTGTTTGCGTGTAACTTACGCGTTGAGGAAGATAGGATGCAATAAAACACTGTGAGTCTTTTCTTTCGGTATATTTTAAGAATAAAAATATTGGGTAAAACCAATGGAAACTTTCTCTGCGTGCTAAAATACAAGAATAAAAATATTCATCAAGCAAATTTTCAGTGTTGATGCTTTTTTTTTTTTGACGAAGTAACAGTTGATTTCTGTATTTTTGACACACTAATTTCAAATGTACCATTCGTTTCTATCCCACCACGTAAGAGAATTTTTGAAAATTGTGTTTAACAGTTTTGAAAAATAATGCTTTGTACACACCAAGTAAATTTCTTTTTTACGGACTAAAACAAAGCAATAGGGAAAAGTTTTGTGTGAAAATTACTTCCATGCAGTTGAACAGTAATATTACTTTAGTATCCTGTCCCCCTAAATTAATTCCACTTTTCCAAAAAAACATTAAGATGTATTTTCACGCATTGAAGGGGGAGAGGGGCTTAGCTAAATCTCCTATTGTGAATTTTGTATCCAATATAAACATAGAAAAATTCTGAATAAGTTGCTATTGAGTTCTTAGTAAAAACTGATAATGGGTGCCCTGTTGAAGATTGTAACTGACGTTTGCAATGCTGTCCTATGCATAAAAGTTGAGTTGAACGAACTTGGGTTCGTTGACAGTGGAAATATTTTTAGTGAAGTTTTCAATTCTCTTTCCATGTGCAGAGCATTCATTCGAACATCTTTATCAGAGGTAAGCTTGGCGGAAATTGCGGCAAGAAGGTCAAGGCCGTTCGTCGAACGACGCTTGTGATATGCAGTCGATTAAAAAGAGAAATCACCCAGCTGAAATAAATATCTTACGCAAACTCTTTTTGATTAGAGGAATCATTCACCTTTTAAAAAATTTTCGACCCTTTTTTCCAAAGCAAACTTTATTTTATGCTGTAGTGAAAATTTAATTGGTGAATCGCCCCAAAGCAGAATAATTGGGGTTAAGTTCTGCAACGTAAAATCATTTGACCAAAATTGTTCTGCAAGTATACTTTAAGCACTGTATAGTAGGGTGGAGCGAAAAAAATGAATTTTTGATTTTCGTAAACGGGTACCTTTCATTTACTGTGAATGAGGATAAGTAACAATTCTGTAAAATATTTCACTTTTGCGACATCATCTTTAGTCTGCGCATTTGGCCTAAAGTTTTGAAATTTTAGATTTTTTTTAGATTTTTCAAATTTTTTTAAAAAATATTGCAAATGATAAAACTAGTGACGGGTGGTTATTAAATGGAAGAAAAAGGTTTGAAATATACAAGAAATTTTTAAAAATCATTTCAGATTATAATTTCAGCCTGCGCATTAGGCCCAAAGTTCATCAAATTTTCAGAAATTTCCGATATTTTCAATATTAGCAGAAATTTTATAATTCAATATTTCCTCTCAATATTTACTAAAAGTGCCTTCAAAATATTTTCTTAATCATTCTGTTGTTTCTTTGAACTACTCAACTCTATGCTTGCTCATTGAAATTACCTAGAACTCACCACGAGGAAGTGGCCGCACTTTGGGTGCCACTCGCGCTCCCCTTGCTTCCAACCAATGAAAGCATACATTTACATTTCTTAGACAAGTCAGAAACAATAAATTGTTTCTTTGAGTAGGAAATTGTTTGCATTGGTTTTGATTTATGCACTACAAAGACAGGAAAATAAAGGTGTAATACGGAAACTGGAAGAAAAACTTGGTAGACCTCTGTAATGGAACAGTTGCCAATTACATTTGAATGAACTTAATTTGCTGCATTTTTTGCAAAAGCTAGATGGACCTACCAGTGGACCAAAGTGATTTTTGGGCTAAGCTAAACATGTTATACTTTTAAATCAGTTCAATATGAACCTATAGAATTTGTCATTGATCAGATTGATTTTGACAATAAAAATGGTTCAAGTACTGAGCAACAGTAACTTCATGAGATGAGCAAGGTAGTTTTGACTGGGAAAATATTAAAAAAAATGCGAAACAGAAGTCCAAGAAAGCTTTCCCTAGTCATAAGTTGACTACAGTAAACAATCTTTAGACTATAACTTTTAAAAGAGTTCATAACTTTTGCGGGTAAAAGTGTCCTTGCTCTTTTAGGATGAAGCACAGACGTTACTAATTTAGCTATGAATTCGTGTGAGATTTAAAAAAAAAGCAGAAAATTGTTTTCACATCTATTCAAAACAATGTATACTTTGCACCCAAGAAATATGCTGTTATCAAATGTGTGAATGTTTGTTCCTTATACAAATCCAGTTTTCGTCGGATTTTCAACAAACTTGGCACAGAGGTTCCCTGCTGCATTAGAAATCACACAGGCAGGGGTTTTGAAATTTAAAAAAATCCAAAAAGCCCAAAATTCAAATCTTTTGTCTCAAAATGGCCATTTTCTTATAATTTTGAATAGATAGAGTAATAGATAGATTAAGCACACAAATTGATAAAATGTAACACATTTAAATAGGAATATTTTCCTACAAAGATTACGATCAACAATGAATTATCCATTTTAGGCTCAACTATTTCTTTCTGGCATGAAATAAGTGTTTATATTCCCATGTGGATAGAATTCATTCAAATGTTTTTTAGAGCTATGTTGTATTAATAAGCACCCTGGCAACGCCGGGAAATAATCTGGTTAGTTCATAAGAGAGAGCATATAAAGAAACTTGTTTTAAATCGTATTATAAACGCTCAATCTAGAAAACAAATAAGCAAACAAGTGAGAACGCTTCAGATCCCAAAAAATAGACAAAAATCTATTTTCATACATTACATACATAAATCAAAAGTTAGTATGCATCGATATGATTTCTTGCCATGATGTGGAAATTACAAAGCTACCTTTTACAGGTAATTTAACAACACAATATTTACAAAGATTATGGAAGATGAGAATTTAAATATGATTTCTGAATGCGCTCTTTTTAAACTGCCATTCAAGACTCAATCAGTTGAAAGAGCTGTCGAATAGGTTACAAAAGCTCTTCAAAATTGGTATGTAATCACAGGAAAAGAAAAAGTTTAGTAAAAACGAGGATATCTGACAGAAATATTTGATCAATTTACGACAAAAAGGAACAATTTAACTGTGAAAGACGTATCTAACAAATGTAAATACGTGCTTGCATTGGTTGGAAGGAAGGGTTCACGTGTAAGACTAGAAGTGCGGTCACCTCCTCGTGGTGAGTCCTGGGTAGTTCCACATGAGCTAGCGAAGAGTTGCAAGGTTCAAAGTAATAACAAAATGAATAAAAACAAGTTTGAAGACACTTAAAGTGAGTATTGAGAGGAAATACTGAGTTAAAAAATGTCGAAAATATCAGAAGTTTTGGGAAATTTGATGAACTTTGAGCGCAATGCACGAACTGAAATAATAATCTAAAATGGTTTTAAAAAATTCTTTGTATATTTCAAACCTTTTTCTTCCATTTAATAACCACCCGTCACTAGTTTTATCATTTGCAATATTTTTTAAAAAAATTTGAAAAATCCAATAAAAATCAAAAATTTCAAAACTTTAGGCCAAATGCGCAGACTAAAGATGACGTCGCAAAAGTGAAATATTTTACAGAATTGTTACTTATCCTCATTCACAGTAAATGAAAGGTACCCGTTTACGAAAATCAAAAATTCATTTTTTTCGCTCCACCCTACTGTATAGTACCCGAAACATGACCGTTTTCAAAAACCATGATCCTGAAATCAAAACGGTTTCATACAGGACTATGAAAGGAGTTTTTGTTCACTACTCAGCAGGGGCGGACTGGAAATGTGGAAGATGTGGAAAATTCCACATGGGCCGAATCTACTCTGGGCCGTTTTCTTTCTATATTTATTTATTTTTTAATCAAAAAAAAATTATTTCGAAAAAAAAAAGTTGGGCCGGCCGCTCTCACCATCCTCCTAGGTTCTCACACGGCCGGCCGTTTGGGATCACAGATAGAACTGTTTCTTTCTTGAGGGGGGGACGCTGATTACTCAGCACCTCTTCTAGCGCAGCGGTTACACTTTTCTGACCCAACTCACAAAGTAAAAGGGAGGGAAACAATGGCTTTGTGGGTGGGACCTTTTTTAATGGCTGTCTGGGAAAAAGCTTGAAATGAAAAAAGGCGCCATTCGAAGAAAAGGACGTATTGGGATTCTTAAGTAACATTGAGAAACTCCAGCTAAATAGTTTTTTTTTTTCTTTTCTTCTTTCGTGCTTGTTGTGCTTCCCGCCACTTTTTAAGCAATGGATTGAAGTGTTATTTTATAATAATTTTGAAAAATTGAATTGAAGTATTTGAATGATTGATGCATTAATAAAATTTATTTTTCATTTTTTATAAATTACTTTTCATTAAAATGAAGCTAATATTTGATTAGAAGAAATTATAGTTCTTTTACGGATCTTTGAAAAAATATTTTATAATCAAAATAGCATTTGGGAAGTAATATTATTGAAAGCACCACTACTTTTCCCTAACAAGTATTTTATTATAAATAAACTCTTCGTGATGTATAATGTATACACATTTTAAACATATGCATTACGTTTGGTTTAAGTGAAAATTTTCATTAGTTTGCATAAGTTCAATACAATTTCAAGCAAGGATTTTGATAAGAACAATTGAATTTTTTTTAAGTGGTTTAATATTACAGATCATAGGCATATATCTTATTCTTGATTTAAATAGGTTTTTTATTCGCTTACATAAACAAATTACATTTTTAAGTGCGGATTTTCAAAAAACCCACATAACTTTTTTTTTTTTTTTTATTGCGTACAGGAATTTAGACTCTCAAACATTTTTTGAGAATATTAGGTCCTTGACGTATCATGTGTACATTATAGATGTTAGCAAAATTAATTTAATGAAGGGTTTCTGTAAAAAAATAATCTTGGTTTTTCGAACTGAGAAGGAATCTCTGTTTTTTTTTTTTTTTTTTTTTTTTTTTTTTTTTTTTTTTTTTTTTTTTGAGGAAACTCGTTAGAAAATTTTCGGGCTGGGAACAATGCATTCTTGGTAAGGGGCCGGCAAGAATTTTTTTTCCACACAAAAATTTTAGAGCCAGTCCGCCCCTGGTACTCAGTCTAACTGCAGAACAAAGCCTGAAATTAAAATTCCAGCCACACATTCTTGGCTGAAAATGTAAATCAATTCACTATGTCTGTTCCTCCAAACATCAAATAGCTTCGAATGCTTTGACGCTGCATTAGAAGCAATGTTTTCACTAGAATAACAGCCCATAGCTAGTAATGAGACCAAGTCTTGGAGGCAGAACACTTAATGGGCATAAAACAAGTGTAGTCAAACATAATTTTCTGCAAGTAAATTTTTACTAAACATGTAATTTTGTACAAATTCTGCAGATTTTGTCCAGCTTGAAGTAAATTTAAAGTTCGCAAATATCGCAAAAAAATCAACTTTTTGATTTTCTGCCTAATAAGCATAATTTGCAGAAATTTTATTTATTTTTTTTTTTTTTCTAATTTGAAGAAATCTGCAGAAATTGTTCTGAATTTCTGCAAAATTGTATCTTTAGTTCAAAAACTGCCTCTTCTGCAGAAATTGCAGAATTTCTGCAGAAAATGGTCAGAATTTTCCCTTACATTTGACCAGAATTGTTCTGCAGTTCAGATATCTGTTCTGCGACGTACGTTCCAAATTTAGCAGTATTCTGCTTTGGGGGTGAATCTGAAAGTGATGTCATTTTTTTCTAGGCAAAGAAAATTAACGTGGGAGCACGGAAAACGACCGGACCGAGATTCGAACCCGGGAACACACCATCCGGGTCAGACTTCTCTGACAGCTGGACAAGGAGGCCGGCGTATTCGATGTTATAAGCGGTAAATAAAATTCTGAAAAAAAAAAAAAAAAAGATAAAATAATCAGAAGTGAGTGAGTAGGCCAAATAGAGGAGAAGCTGGCTCCACTGGGCGCTATCGTGCGCATCAAGTTTTTTGATTAACTATTTACACTGAAACAGCTCTCATACTATCTGATCTTCTAGGGTAAAACCTTCCGCGCATTTACGCATGCGTCAGGTCTTCTCTGATCTTCCCAAAATAGGGGTGTTAGGTTAGATAACAATAAGCAGAAGAATAATAAGAAGCATTTTGAGCCGTATCAAACAACGTGGAACGACGCTAATTTCAACTACATAGTTTAGTTGGATGTGTCAAAAGGATATATAGCAAATGCAAGTTTTAAATTGAAAACTTCGGAAAGTTATCACCCACAACCCATCCACCCTTTTTCAAGTGGAACTGTTCGCGAGTGCTTTGCGCGGTTTTTACGGTTGGACAGTAAATGTAGTACTACATAACGACTTTAACAAATTCAGCAGTTCGGTGTGATTGACATTATTTGCCTCGACGCGACATCATGTCCTTGTTGAATTCTTCTTTACGTTTGACGCAATTCAGTTTATTTTGCACGCCTTCGTGCTGCTGTCTGCGTGATGTGAACTTTCATTGTCTCTGGGACCTTGAACGGCGGTGGAAATGTCAAAACGAAATAAATAGATCCCATCGCACACTTCGCTTGGCAAAGAGTTGATGCGAGACACTGCCTGCAAAACTGCGACTCGGAAAAACAGAGAAGAATCTGCATCAGTGTAGCTCTTTTAATTTAAATGGTCAACGCCTCCTAAATATTAAGTGCCTCCTTCATTTGCCCCAATACGGGAGACAGTTGTTCCACTTTGAGCGCCACCTTGCGGCAGTTCGATGATGCCGTTGTTATGGTGATCCAAGAACTATTCGAATTAAATTATTTGATTGGAAGAATTTGAAATTTAAATGTAGAAATCAACCAATCGTTAATTTATCTGTCTCGAAGAACTTCGATAGATGGCAGTGCCTCGTGAACCAACGGAGAAATTTTACTCTGAGCTAAAAACCAGAAAGTAGAAGGCATTTAGTATTTAAGAGGCGTTGAAACGGTTTAGGAAATTCTCCTCTTCCTCTTTTCTTCCCAATTTCATCCATGTCTAACCATAACAGGCCTCGTGCCCTGCTCTGGCAACTTTAGCGCACGGTGATTCTCAACCGTTCGCCGTCAAGAATCTCCGGTTTTCGGATAGGATGCTGTCCTGCCTAGGACTTTTTCTTTTTTTCTTTTTTATTATTATTTTTATTATCCAAGAACTGCCCAAGGGCTTTACTTTTTCTTTACTTAACTTTTTATCATTATTCAGAAAAGGATACTATGTTAACCACCAAAAACGCTTGGTTTTCCATGCGGGGGAAAAATACTTTTGCTATTTCTATTTTTCATTTTCATTTATACTCATATTCATGTTAGCTTTAACTTATATTTATATTAGCTTTATTAAATTCAAATTTTTATTTAAATCTAAGCAATTCCTCTGGGCATATTTACCAGCTCACAATTGGTCCAGGCTCATGCCGCTCTCCATTCTCACCCAATGAGATGCCCTGAAGGTAGGGGGCTCCACCCCAGGTACTTCCAAGTACATAACTGACTTTCGTCCTCATCCATGTCTCACCTCTTTCATCGTTTTAATTATCTTGCAAATATTGTACAGTGTGTGGCCCTGAGAAGATTCCTTTTTGATTCCCCCCCCCCCTTCACACCTTCAATGTCAGAACCATTCAAATCTCCCCACTTTCATACCCGGCAAAAGAGCTCACTCTCTGTACCGAATGAACCCCACGATCTGTATCTGTATCTGTATCTGTATCCATGTCTCAGTAGCTTTATAATTAAAAGAGCGTCACCTTGTGTAGAAGTCTGACCGGGATGGGGAGGCCCACGGTTCGAATCCCGGCTCGGGCATGGACCTACTTTCATTCACTCTCGCCCATCCTTGTCCTTTCTCTGTGTGAATGAATGGCTGTGTGCCATTGTGGGTCGATTTCAACTTTTTTTAAAAATCGAAAACGCCTGTGGTGGGAAAAGTTGTGTATTGGTATCAAATGTCTGCAGAAAAAATTGCTTTGAATTCAAAACCAGCAACGCCCTTGAAGTTTCGCCAAATATGTAAACAATAGCATTTTAAAATTTTTATGTGTGATTTTTTTTAAATCGCCAGGGGCGAAAATAGTAACACAGATAACTGAAGTTTTATAAACCAGCATATCTGTACCTCAGAACCAGACTAACGTAAGTCCATTTTCGTTATTTTTCGGTAGAGGGGAAAAACGATTGTCGAGTACATCGTTTTTCCCCTCTACCGAAAAATGACGAAAATGAACTTACGTTAGTCTGGTTCTGAGGTACAGATATTACAATTAATGTAAAAAATCTGTAATAAAGCTTCTCAAAAATTAAATTTAACAAAAAAAAGTCTATATCAGGGGCTCCCAAAGTGGTCCCCAGGGACCACCAGGGGTCCCCCAGAGTTTGCAAGGGGTCCATGTAAGCGAAAGAAAGATTTGGGGGTTCACGAGATACAAATAAGGGTCCACGAGCCAAGATCATTAGCAAAAAATCTGAACAACAGCCTGATCAATCGCTAGAATTTGTAATAAATGCTATAAACAAAATTCGCAACAATACTTCGTGTTTGTAAATTATTTGTGCAGTTGCATGAAGAAAAGGCAGAGAATAATTAATTACTTTTTCCCTTTGAAGTACACCGGATGTTAAAAGAATCATGCTTGAAAAGGTTTCTGTTTTTTTTTTTTTTCCAACTTTTTGATACTAACGTCTTAGAATCTTTTTGATGACATTGAAGAATCAAAATTTTACAAGAAGAGCTGATTGAAATAAGCACTAATGAAGAACTTTAGGTAGAGTATAGGAAAGGGTATCAATCTTTCTGTCTTCAGAAAAACATGTCTATAACTTATCCTGCCTATGAAATATCGCAAGCAAATTTTTGTAAGCTTTTACATCTTCCTACTTCGTGCAAAGAAATTTCAGTTCAGGCACTAATTTTCTTATAAAAATCAGCAACAGACTGGCAGTCCCTGATCCGGGAGATTTAAATTTATGTCTCTGAAATCTAAAGCCGAAAGTAAAAAATTTGCTGTTGATACACCAAATACACTCCCCCCCCCTCCCACAAAAAACAATCTTCTTTTATTTCCATGCACACCTATTCTATGGACGAAAATGTGTACTTAATTTAAGTT
This sequence comes from Uloborus plumipes, assembly GCA_038373865.1. Classification (NCBI taxonomy): domain Eukaryota; kingdom Metazoa; phylum Arthropoda; class Arachnida; order Araneae; family Uloboridae; genus Uloborus; species Uloborus plumipes. Next base: position 83,170 of record JAXGGA010003900.1, on the reverse strand, counting down.
TTGTGCCATTATTATTACGAAAATATGAATACAAATGTGTATTCGTTTTCCTCTTCTTTTAATGTAAATTTTTTTACTCTGCAGTAAAACTGTTAAACTAAATTTTTAAAAAGTTTTCTGTCATTTAAGAAGTTTTTGATTGTTAAAAAAAAGAGCTCTTATACTCTTAGGTAAATTTCTAATACATCTTACTACTATTATAAATGCGAAAGTTTGGATGGATGGATGGATGGATGGATGGATGTTTGTTCCTCTTTCACGCAAAAACTACTGAATGGATTTTAATGAAACTTTTACAATAATGTAACTTACACCAGAATAACACATAGATGAACCTAAGGCTTTATGCTAAGTGGTGGGGCGTGGAGGAGAAAAGAATAACACATAGGCTATAATTTATAACGATATGGGTCATTTTCACCATATGCTTACATTTCAGAATTTTTAAGTAATTTTTTTAACTTGCTATTTTCTTTTAGAAACACTAACAGATGTTTAGTCACAAGTCACATATTTTAGGTGTGGGAAAAAGTAATTGGTTGTACACTTTGATGCATAATTAAGTATTCAAATGCTGTTGTAAAACTTCAAGTTGCAAGGGAAATTGTCGTCCGTTACTATACAAAATCAATATGAAATCTCACTTTTAAACTATATCATAGCGTCTAGAGCCAACTTCCTTTGAAATTATTTACATCCCTGAAGCTTAAAACGATGTTTGTGATCATTAAAATATCGATCAAAAACTGGATGGTAACGGACTTGACATTTGGTAACGGATTTGACCAGTAACGGACTTGACATTTCAACCAAAATGTCAAATTATGGCTAGGTTGTCGAATTTAAAAATTTAATAAAGACATGCATTTTCTTAGAGATGTATAATGAACAATATTTCGGGGTAAAAGTTGAGAAAAAGTAAAAATTAATTGACTTGACAAAGATCAAAAATACGCACCTGGAAGAAATCTTATGCGAAACGCCACAGCAATACTTATCGACTCAGGAAAACAAAATGGTACGAAATAGTTACGTCACTAGTTTGTTAAGTTAACTGAATACGTGTTACCAACTTTTAACAGCAATAAATACCTTTTTTAGCTAAAATAATCTTAGGGTAACGGACTTGACAAGAACTGCCGGACAAAATATATTCATACATTTCTTAATGAAAAAAAATTACTATTGTCAATATTAATTATGAATATCATATACTAGTAGTCAATATATAAAAATAATTTGTTGTATATACTTTTTTATACAATTAAGTACATAAAACAAATAGTTGAACTTGCGCAAATTGGAAATGGACAAGCGTTTTTGCCTTGATTCTCATTTTTAAAGACTTATATAAAAATAAATAAATACATTTCAATAATTTTTTGAGTGATAGAATTTTTTGTGGGGTATTTCTTGCAGAAAATAATTGTTCGCATTGAATTTAAAATATAAGTTATGTTTCAAAATCGTCTTTTTAACCTCCGGACAGCAAATGTGAGCAAATTTTGAAAATCACCCATATTCGAAAATATTCAATTTGGTAGCGCTTTTTTCATTCCAATTTAAGTACATTTTTCGCATAAATCCGAAGGCTTTCAACAAACTAATTTAGTATTTAGTGCATCATCTCAACTCCCAGTCGATAGCTAGAATTGCGTGCATCATTTCCGCTTTTCGCATTAAATGTTTAAGGCTTTTCTCAAGTCAAATCAAAAAGTAATTTTTTTTTTCAGCTTCATGGCTAATATCCAAGCTTTTACCATGATTTGCGTTTAAAACATTTCGTAGTCTTAGTTGTAAGTAGAACATTTATCCTTACGCGATGTGTTTTCTTTATTGTGCTTTGCAACGTGAAAATATTATTTTGTAGAATAAATTGCATTCCTTTATTAGTAGATTGCTCACTGCATCAATTATTTTCGCGAGTTTTGTAAATATGTGTTTCAGAGTAAGGCCCCTAATATAGCGGCTTTATTTTAGAGTATCTTTTCACTTCATTTCACACCTCCAGGGTTCCCCGAACCTACCACAGCTTCGTGGTTTAACCGGGGATAGGGCCCTGAAGAGCGCTCTGTTCTTAATTTTGAACCAAGAACCTAGGGTCGAGCAAACCCTAGGCCCAGCACCCCCAGGGGTATCGTTTCACTTGGAGGACTTTGTGACCACGACATTTTTAACGCCTCCCAGCCACCATTAATGAAGACGGTGGATCTTTGATCGGCCGGGATCGAACCCGGGTCCCTTCGGACATTTTAGAGTATCGGTAACGTAATCGCTTGAAGAGATTGGCAACTAATAAATGGATTAGGTTCATTGTTTTCCAATTTGACAAAACTTTAAAACTTAACGGCATTTCTTAAATTTGTTTGCGTTGATTGGGCACTTTCTTGGGGTACTCTTACTATTGCGCAGTTACTTAGTATCCAATTGAACAGTAATTTTGCCAAATTTGTTGCAAGAAGATTTTAATAACTGAGATGCTCGAAGATTTTTTCAACTAACGCCAGTTTTTTGCCAAAGACTAGATGCAATAACGCTTTACTTCTTACGCGATGTAACCAAAATAAAACACGATTATTGTCTGATATTTGTCGAATGCGGCAAAATCTTTTAAAATCCCACATTTGAAAAGTTCAGTTTTTTTTTTTCGTTGCCCGATTCCGTATGTATCCATTAAAAACCTTTTTAAAATTATGTCAAAACGTAAAGTTATCCGCATACTAAATTAATAAAACCCTGAAACAAGATTAAAATTACCATTAATTTGCATATTTGCACAAATAATTTTCAAATGTTCCCTATTAATTTCGAAATCATTTAGGACAAAAACCTTTAGCTTTATTTTAGGGTCAGCAATAGTATCTCAGCATTTGAAGACTATTTCTCCGTGATAATAATTAGTGACATAATAATACTTAATAAATTTTCCCAAAATAGAGAGGGGAGTGAAATTATCCTAGGTGTCCCAAAACAGTTACCGCAAGTTTGGCGACATTTTAAATCGTCAAAGCGGTGTGTTTTGAGTTATTTCCGTTCAGGAAAAAGAAACTAAAGGTGAGTATACATTGTTTCTCAATATTATTACTGACCCAGGCAACGCCGGGCATTTTTGCTAGTCTTGTAATATTTACATATACCTTGCTTTCATCTGGTTGTTTTGGAACATCTATAATGGAGCTGAACCATCCAATTCGCGGTTTTAGAACGCTTCTGTTCTATTATTTCAGTACCTGACTAGTTTTTAACTACCCCTAAGAAGGGGGTCCACAAGAAACTGGAAAACTCGGCAAGGGGTAGGGGTCCATGGAACAAAAAAGTTTGGGAATCCCTGGTCTATATAAAGCTAGGACGGGGAAAACTAGAAATATGTCCGATTTTGCCTCTTACTTCACGTATTAGGATTCCTCTTAAAATTCCTAGCCAATCCCAGGAAAATATCATGGGCGAGTCACTGAAACTAGACACAAGCTCTAAACAACATACAGAATAATGAATCAATAAATAAATGGCGGATATAAAAATAAAGCGTAAAAAACATATTTGGAAAAAAAAATAAAGTTATCAAATCAAGTTTCTTTTTTTTTGGTGCACGTGGGGGGAGGGGGGGGGGTCCGCAAAGTTACTAATTTTCAGGAGGGGGTCCGTGAAGGTCTGGACTGAAAACCTCTGAATTACATGATATGTTGTATTTTGGGGTTATCTTTTAAGTAAAATAACTTGCATTGTAGTAAGAAAAAAATATAACTTATTTTCCAAACTGTTTCCTGATGAAATATACTTATTTTTTTTCAAATTCAAGCAAAATGTTAGGTGTGCGGGGCAAACCCGTAAGTCCGCCTATGTTCCTAGTGCATGCACACACCCAGTGCATGTATCCTTGTATTTCTCCACTTAAACTCTAATGTGAAGAATGCTCCCCATTTAACTCAGCATCTAAGTACGTATCTATAATCTCAGTACGAAACTGAATTTGCCGAATCGTCAGTCCGAGTTTGCCGAATGAGGAAAATTTTTTCGAGGTCCCTCGGGGCTTTCCAGAAAACAAGTAGGATATTTTTGAATTTCTGTTTATAATATTGGTGTTTAAAAACACACGTGTACATTTCTCCCGTTCTCAAAAGTAACATTTTAAACCTGTTTGATTATTTGCAGCAGTCTGGGCTAGATGAGATAACATCGCTCATGTCATCAAGAATTGTTCCAACATTTTTATTCGAAAAAATGACATTGTATGATAATTGGTGAGATATTAAATAGGAAAACAAAGCGTGGCAGAGAGCCAAGAAATCCGCAATCACTTTTTCACTTGCCTTCGACATAGATAAATTTCTACCCAACCTCAGAAGTATGTCATCGAACGCAAAAGGCCTTCAAAATGCCTTTCCGACCAACTATAAAAATGAATTTCCACCTGAGAAAATGATAGATGAAGGCTAATGTTCCAAACGTAGCTAAAACAATCCTTCTTTTTCATGGATTGCGAATGAGATTCAAAAATACTTAATTTAATTAAAGAAAAGTATTAAATTTCTCTCCGCAACAGAAAGTGAAGAGATTTACAGCTGCACAGCCAGCCAATGAGAATGAAGCTGAGTGGGGGAAAAGAAAGTGTTTTGTTTTCGTTTGTGACAGGAACCACGTTGTTCGGTTTGCTCGCTGTGGCGAATGGATTCGATGTTGCTGTTGATTCGGGTTCGCGTTTATCTGCTGATCATCATTTGTTTTTGAACAGGACAGGATATTTATTGTTCTTAGATGATATTTTCAACTATTTGAGCGAAAATGGAAATGTTTCGGAAGGATGCTTGAGTGACACTGCACAGTTGCTGTCACTTATCCGAAATGGCGACACGAATGCATTGAAATGTAAGTACTCTTTGAATTATTGTAATTAATTTATAATTCAAGACCGTTAGAAAAGTGTTTATGTCATTAGGTTGTAGAAAATTTTCGTCACTTTCTTTTATTCCAGTAAAATAATAATTTTTTTCTGGAAAGTATAAACATTTTGTTCAGTCCATTATTGTATGTAAAATGTAATATTTTGCATGGAAGAATGCACCCAGTGCATCTTTTACTTTTTTGAATGAGCTTTTACTTATTAGCTGGAGTTCACTATGAATGCTAGTTTTGTCTTCTGCACTTTTTGTGCTCGAAATAAAACCCTGGTAATATTATCCTTAATAGCTATAAATTCTGCAGGTGCAGGCAAAGAAGACAATTTAATAAGTTTCATCATTTGTTCACTACTGAAATTAATGCACAATTTGACATTTCTTCTTTAGAACTTTAGACGGTCATTTGTGAAGGAACTAAAGGATATGTTAAATGTATAGAAATAATTACTTTTTCTATCAGTGCATCTATATACTTTTTTTCTAGATGAATTTTTATTTATTAGATGGAACTAGACTATGAGTTCTAGTTTTGAAGTTTATTGTATAGGGCTCCTGTAAGTATTGTGCTAGAAATTTAGCCCTTGTAATATTACCCATAGTAGTTATATACACAATTTGATTAAAATTAACTCTAAACTGCATAACGTTGCCAATTGGATACATGGACTATTTTTCCTTTTGACCAAGCATAGGGCAACTCAAGCATAGAAAGCAAGTATTAAATATCTTTAAAGCAAATGTAACCATCTATCCTCAAAATTAAATCTTTAAAAATGTTTTCCAATGTTTTCTTATTACATTGAAAAATGTATATAGCTCTTTCAGAGAACAAACAGTGTAGGGTTAAAAAGAAAAAAGGTTCATTTAGTGCTCACCATTAAAACTAAACAATGAGTTTGCCATTTCTTCTTTTGAACTCTATTTTGACATTTGTTGTAGTAGGGGTGCACAACCTGCGGCCCGCGGGCCAAATGCGGCCCGCCGCGTAGCAATGTGCGGCCCGCGAGTGCATTTAATTTTTCTGTTGAAATAAGACAAAAATAATTTTATTTTGAAAAAAAAAAAAAATCAGAAAGTTTTTTTTTTAACTCAGAGAGGAAGATGAAGTATAAGGTTTTCCTGGTGGGATTTTTAACTACACACACCGATTAAAACAGTCCAAAATTCGTTTGAAGAAAGATTTCAGGACTTTGTTGGAAAAAAAGAGTGGACCTGAAAATTTCAATTTTCAATTACTAACCAGTGGACAGCAGACCCTTATAGCTTCTTGGTATTGATTCAGCAAATCTAATAATTGTTATAGTAACAACCAAGACAACCAATAAAAAAAAAAAAAAATAATAAATAAAAAAAAACGCACCATTTTGAAAAATGTTACATGTATTTTTTTTAATATTCCTTTGCCCAAGATCTACGCTTCCAACTTGAATGGTAAAAATTCTCCTTATTTGACTTTATGTGACAAATGCTTTGCATTTTGGGCATCTTTTCATGTGTTTTTTCGATGCCGCGTGCAAAACGTAATTTGAGAGTTTACATGTAATTTTTCAGCAATCTTTTAGCATCGGCTTTCAGGTTACGATATTTCTTCTTATTTTTGAAGTGGTGGACTTTGCAAATCATACTGAACAAGAATGCAAGCGTATTTTTCAAAACAAATACGATAATTTTTTGTTTAACTATCATTTTTTAATTTTTGCACTGGCCCCGTGGCGAACGGATGTTTTTCGATCAAAAAGACGCAAAAAAAAAAAAAAAAAAAAAAAAAGATAAAAGGTTGGAGCTATTGTTAATGAAGCTCTTGAAAGAGATGGAGTTAGTTGCCTTGCTGACCTCTTATATGTGCAAATCAAGTTTCTAATAGTTGAGGGAAAGTACTGGTGCATGCTGATGCCAGGCCCATCATTTTTCAAAATTTTCCAGGGGGCAAAGGATATATGCTCAATGCAAATTACATGACAAAACTTATTCAAAATGAAAAAACAAAAACAAAAAACATGACAATTTCTCAAAGCATGCGAGAGGGGGGGGGGGCAATTACCCTTCACGAGCCCTCCAAATAATGGGCTTGCATGCTGCCCTCCAATGGAGCTCCTGTTACGAATGTGGCCCTTCACTGAAAAAGGTTGTGCACCCCTAGTTGTAGGAACTAAACAAGTTATTCAAATGTATAGAAATATTTGCTTTTTTTTCTGTTGTTGTAAGGTTGTGCGTTTATTTTATTTGTATGTATATGGATTGTGTTTTTAAAACCAGTTATTATCATCTGGCTCAGTAATCACAGGGCAAATGTTTGGTCTGTAAATTTACCTGAACATGATGCCTGTTGCAAATTCACTGTCATTCCTTGATTGTAGCCTGTGTAACTAATCAGCAGGAGTACCCCAATGAGAGGTTACTGTGACCTTCCAAAAATTTGTTTATTTGGGAAATTTTGCCCTTCAATTTGGCAAATTCAGGACATAATTGAAATTTTTAAATGGCGGAATATCCCTTGTCATTAGATGTATTTAGGTATGTGTCATAACCGTATCTATTTTATTATTTAGCAAAATTTGGAGTTCCATTCGCCAAATTCAGAATTTCTTCCTCCCAAAAATTCAAGCTCGCGGCGTCCCTGTTGATCAGTGAATTTTAACCTTTTGAATCCGGGCTATTCATATAGAAATTTTTCTTTCGACCCAGGTAGTATGACAGTTTAACCACAGATATATTCCCCATTGAAAAGAGAAGATATAAATTGTCATACCAAACGTATGAAACCTTGAAAAAATCCCCGGCTCCAAAGGCTTCGAGTGAAAATTTCAACCCTGTCCTCAAAATAGACGAGACTTATGGTGCAACATGTGTACCGCCCGGTTCCTAAAGGTTAATGAATTTGCTTTATGAACATATAAAACATGAATGAAGAAATGTAGTTGGATTCTGAAAATTTTTAGGTGTTGTATTTTTTAGAAACACTTGAGCTGCAATTGAACAAGTGAATTAACTGAATATTTCTTCTGTGAGTGAGTAGTCACTGGGTGAAGGGGGGGGGGTAATCCGTAAGGATATTCAATTTTCAGCCTTTGCATAGATTGCTTCTATCAGAAAATTCCTTTTAAAAAAATAATATACATGAATAGGTAGAGTGGAAATTGAAATAAGAGATATCAGTGGAAAAAAATTAAATTTGACTCCATATATTCTTGCTTATGATCAACATTGACAATTTCTTAAGGCAAAAAAGTTGAAAAGGTACATTTTTGTATAGAAGTGGCATCTGGCCTTTATTTTCATTTTTTTCAGGGAGGAGGGAGGGAGGGAGGGGTTAAAGGGTGTATTCTCAATGTAAATCATACCAATTTTATCCAACTGCATTGAATTTATCAATGTGTAAAATTAGGTATAAAATCATTTCCATTTTTTTCAAAAGGTATTTGATTACTGATTAAATAAATTAACTAGGTATAAAACAAGGGTGTTAAAGTGTGGCACAGAAGGCACCATTGAAATTTTTAGTTAATATTTTTCCTTTTTAAAGGGAGGAGCCTTTCTTGCTATTAAGAGAGTCTGCTCAGTATATGGAAGTAAGCATCCTTGTTTTAAAGATATTTTCAAGTTTAAAGATAATGCTCCTTCCATTGCTTTTGAAAAAAAATTTGCTGGACCTATTTGAGGTGGAAAATTGAGGGATTTAATATCTCCTTTTAAGTACTAAAAGCAGGTTATAAGTTGAATCTGGTATTGATTTTTTACATAAATTAATATAAATGGGAAATCTGCAATTAAATAGAGTAAGTTTAAGCAAATTTTCATAGTTTTCTGTTACTAGTCTGAATATTAATTTCACTTCATTACTTGAATGTTGTTTTGTGACAATCTAAAAACCGTTTCAGGGTACGATTCAAATGGAACTCCGATCCCTGGCATGCTGGAAGGAGGTGTGTTCTTTATTGGATACTATTCACAATGTGTGCATTCTTTTATAAAGAGAAGGGATGAATCTTCTCTGCAAGGACAGTATTGCTTGGTGAATTTAGACTTCTCAAATTCTTCAAATAGTGAGGTTTGTAGTTCTTATGTTCTGTTTTTTATAGTTGAAAAATATATTTTTATGTATGATAGGCAAGGGGTAAAAAACAAGCACATTAAAACATTTAAAAAAAAATATTTTGAGAAGTTTTTAACTCTCTATTCATAACAAAGTATGATTATTGAAAAATAATTTTTCTTTCTACTAAAATGTTTTTCCAAGTTTGGACAGTAAAAAAATGTCTTCAGCATTATGTTTCAATATTTCCTACTGATACATTTCAAACTAGACTATTTCATCACTATTTCATTGTCATTTACATTGAAAGAAAAAGAAAAATTTTTTTTTGAAAGGGAAGAAGAAGAAAGAACTATTTTGAATCTATTTTTGTAAGAAAGATAGCAAATTTTATAGTTTAGCTATAGCAGGAAATTTGCTGAGCATAATCATAATTTTTTTTCTCAGCTCGAGGGTTTGAATGTGACACCTTGCAGAGATTTAAGAAATTAGCCAAAGGGATAAAATATTCCAATTTTGCACAGACAAGCCAATGTCTCATTGGAAAGGTTAAGTTCTTTGAAATTGGCAACGTCTTGACTTTCACTCCTTGTAAAAGAAATTCATGGAAAAAATTTTTTGACTGAAAAATCTCTCTGCGTGATCCATTCAACCTACTCATAGTGTTTTTTCATTATATGTCAAGAAAATTAAGGCCTTGCGCAACAAAGGATTGAAGGACCTCTCTGCAATTTGTCAAAGATCTGATGTAAACTGGGGTTTTTTAAGGAAATTCCCCTATAGGGATTGTGCTCCCATGGGGGGATGAAATCACCCTATATGAATTCTAAAGCATCAACTAACCTGTGTGCTAAGTTTGGTAAAGATTAGACGTAACTTGTGGATTTGTATAAGGAACAAACACCCACACATAAACATGCATCCATTTTTATATACGTACATAAATTGTTATTATTGCTATGCTATTATTATTATTACTGTAGTACAAAATATTTTGTAAATATCTTCCAAATAGTTAAAATTTTGTAATGTTATTTTCTAGATCATACCATATATGTGCAAAACGATTTGAAATTATAAAATTATCTTTAATAATTTACTAACAATTTGTTTTACAGTTTATACCTGAAGCATCATGGCTGATTCTAACACAAAGCAAAAAACCTCCAACTATTGCAGTTTGTATGCCATCTACATGTACTGAGGAGGAGTTGGGTAATGCTGTTGCAAAAAGTGAGCATAATTTAATGATTGATGTCAGTTTTGGCGCATAATTCATCTATAATAATCTTGTACATTTATTATTAATGATTGAAATTTTTTATAGAAGCCGATAGTTGTGAAATCTTTGAGATTACATGCGTTTTTCTCCTTTAGTATTTTTATTAACTCTCATGCATTGAGACTTTGATGTTTTGAAGTATGTAATGTCTTATAATTCATTTTCAAATACAGCAAAATAATTTTTATCTAAAAATTTATCTTTGCAGATTGCGTATACATGAGTTAAATTTAACCTTTATTTATTTATCATAGCAAGCTATACTTAGGAGAAATGAAATTACAAGATTTGTTCTGAAATATGTCCTTAATTATAAGAATATTAGTCCTTAAGGAATTAGGTACAAATGGGAATGTTAACTATTCATACAGTGAGCTCTTAAAACCTTTATGACTTTTAGGAATAAAATGTTTTTGTTTTGCTTAAAGATAGTATTTAAACCAAATTAAAGATAGTATTAAACCCTTTCAACCACCTTGTGTTTCTTAACGAGATGTCTCGTTCATTTAACATGTAACTCCGGGACTGCCCAAGGATGACCAAAAGAAAAGATTTTTTTTTTCCTTTTTTCAAAGAAAAAAATAAAAACCTTCCCAACTCTGCTTTACTTTTATCCCCATCCCTCCTGAAATGTCACACTATTTTTCGTAAACAACTTTCAGTAAAACTGATGTTACATTTCTGGTTACCCTTTCCCTCATCTTTTATCTCAGACTAACACTTTCATGAACTCCCCTTCCCCTCAAATACTGTTGGCCCGCTTTAACATATACTATCGATTCCAAGAAATATTATTTGATTAAACAGGGACCTTTAACATTGCGTCTATGAAATGGGGAAACATTCGGTTCCAGGATATTTTATTCGATTAAGTGGGAGTATTGGTTTATCCATTACCCGATTAAGGGGGGGGGGGACGAAATTACATTGCATCATTTGTGGACATCTCCTTATTATAAATTTTATTTAAATTTTAGCATTAAAGTTTTCGGAGCTAATTTTATCCTTTTAATTGATAACATTCATTTCTGATTACAATAACAATCTGGTGAGCAGGCATTTTACAAACTGCTTTAAGATGCTTTTTTTTTTTTTTTTTTAAATCTGTTTTTCAATTCGATCTGAATTAGTAAAAATTTTCAATGTTTTTTCTTGACAATAGGTTTATCCATTCATTTTGAAACTGTGAAAGGGAAAATCTCATTATGTCATGGAGATGTTACTGGTCTTTCATCTGACGCTGGGGCAATATCATTTTTGTAAGATTTAGGTTTATTTTCTTTTTTACTTCTGCAGTTAAAAATAAGCTTTTCAATGTTATTATCCCTCAGTACTGTTTCAAACAGCTAAAACCTGTTTGAAGCAGTACTGAAAGGTTGAGTAATTTTTCCATGTTAGACAGGTTTGGATCTCGTAAGAGATTTCTCTTCTGTAAACTGCAAAGAAAATTTCTCTTACCTCTTAGAAAAAAGAAAACCAATGGAAGGAAGTGCCTCTAACCTATAAAAAAAAGTTACAAAAAGCATTTCAAAAGTTTTTTCAAGTGTAAAAGAAAAAAGTATCATGCATAATTTTTTGCATTTACAGTTCTTCTTGCCTCATTTAAAGAATCAAATTGTTGCTTTTGAACACTTTAAATTCATATGAGGCCTCTGTATTGCTTCTGAATCATGAGATCTTTATAGTAGTGTCAATTTTCTCTTCCTTGTCGTAGCTTCTCTAGCCATTAACTTTGTGATCTTAAATGACATTTTTTGCCTCCCCAAGTGAAATTTACATATATGAGAGTGACGATCAGCAGCAAACTCTAGGCTCAGCTAGGCTAATCCTAGTCAATCGTAACAATTCCGAATGTAATAAAATAGTAATGGTTAATGATAAATTACACCAATTGGGTAAATGTCGTAATACCTAGTTCATTTAATTTAACATAATCTACAGCCAATATTTCTTGCAAAGCATCAATTTTAAAATTGGATAATATTTTATTGTTATTACTTTTGCCTGAAAAATTCCTTTTCACAAAATAGACTTTAATACTTTAGCTGGTTGCTAAGTTTTGATAATTTTATTTTATCTGTGATGCTAAAACAATTAAATAAAATTCAAATAATAATAATAGTAAAAAGACAGTTAGGCATTCTTTAATTTTATTCTCCACTTCCACAGCTTTATCATGCTCAAAACTTTTGTTTGCTAAGCCTTGGAAAAATAACCTTTTTATATGCTTTTATTAGTTTCACATGTGGGTTTGTTTATTTGTATGTATGTAACTGTGAATGATAGATAAAATTCATGTTCTTTACAAATGTAAAAGTAATATATTTAATACTATTATTAATACTGAAGGCTTTGTTTGTATGTAACTATGAATAAAAGATGAAATTCACATTCTTTGCAAATATGAAAGAAATATATTTAATACTATTATTTATACTAAAGGTTAAACTATATTTAAAAGTATTTTTAGTTTTTTAAACTATATTTTGATTATTATATCATTATTTGCTTCAAAATCTGGTTGCTACTGTTATCTAAGAAAGTTGGTTACTATCATACATGATGATACCAAAGTTTGAAAAGTTTTAACTTACCAGTCAACTGTAGTTGCTCATTAACATTAACGTTACTTGATGCTGATTTCCTGTTTCTAAGTTCAATGTCATATGATGATGAATAATAAAGTAATTTTAGAAAATTTAATGAACAATAACTTAATTTTTCCCTCTCATAAAATTTATTCAGTTTAACCAAATGATTTCATAATTTGATGACCAATATGAAACTTAAAATATCATTGCTACTTTGGTCAAAATATTTGTGGGAGAAATTTTGTCTTCTAAAAATTGTTTGGAATCTATTCAGTTTATTCGAATGATTTCCTTATTTGCTGACCAATATGAAACCTAAATAATCATTGATGCTTTTTTTTTTGTAATGTTCTTTCCTCTAGAGTCATATTCTCCATATTTTGTACAGTTGCGTTTGTTGCTACTGTATATGACTTCTTTATTGAGCGAAAGATTTCTATTGATAATGCTGCTAAAACTGCATCAACGGAACTTCTTTGTGAAAAAAACAATAAAGGTCAGTATATATATATATATATTTTGTTAGTTGCATAGCATAAAAAGCACCTGCCTTTGATTGTAATTAAAATTTTTATGAATGTATTATTCACTTAGCAGCATTTTAAATAAATTCAACCAAGACTTCAATGCCAGAGTCTATTGCAAATCATTTCATTTATTGACAGTGCATCAGAAATTAAATTTCAATGTTTTCCCTCCATATAGGGCTTGGAGTATTGCTGAGATGTCTTTTAGCATTTTCTTTCAAAACAAATGCTCGAAAAATCTTTAGTGTTGGAGGAGGAGGAGAAAATATACGATCTCTTCATGGCTTAAAATTTTTAAGCATGGCTCTGATCATATTAGGACACACTTACTCATTTGCTACACAAAATGTATATTTTCGTAAGTTTTGATTAAATATTTTTAAATGATAAATTGTCTTAAAAAATTTCTATTTTGTGAGAATTCTTTCATATGTGTGTAATTGTTTTATTTATATTCATAAAACTTGACATCTAAAAATGATAGAAACCTTTCAAATTATTATGATTATTATTTTAATAGATTTAACTCTTAATAAATTATAAGCTGAAATCAAACCTAATAATAAATTTTGTTTTAGCTTGAAACATTTCCCCAGATTTTTTTTAGATTAGTTTGTTTGTACTTACTTGCCTTAACCTCTTCAGTCCCAGTTGAAGGTACACATATGTGTACCTTCTAAGTTTTTATTTATATCTGGTTTCAAAGCAAATTATAACGAAAAAACTATGCATTATAAAATCTAAGATTGTAGCATTTATTTTTCATCAATCACAATTTTTTTTTAGGTATTATTCAGATGTAACAAAGGTTTAAAAACTTGAAATTTAAATAGTTGAAAAAATCAGGACGGAAGAGGTTAACATAGTTATTATAATAAGTCAAACTGATTTTTTCAAAATGTTAAATGAATGTTTATTTTCAAATTTATTACTTGTACAATTGACTTTTCAAAACTAGTCTCTTACTTTAAAAAGCATTCATATTGACAGCTTCTTAAAATATATTTTACAAATTCTACCTGATAGTAAGTTCCAAATCTTTATATTTATTTTACAAACTACAATATGAAATGAAAATACTATTTCCTTAGAGCTAATTTTATTTATTTGAACTATATTTACCCTCAATCATGGTCAAAATTGTAAGTACATTGACTTTTATAGAGTTTCCTTATTAAAATTAAATTCATTGAAATAATTATATTCACAGCACACCCAAAAGTAATTGATTCAAAGCATGTCATGTACTTTGCTTCTAAGAATGTCATTTTGTTTCAATGAAATTTCTAATGGTCATTAATGTACTATAATCTTCGGATTTGTAATATTTTTCTAAATGTTTATTAATTTTTACTCGTTATTTCAATCCTTGTTTAAGAGAATATCTTAACAGTGAGAATGCTGTCTATCTACTTAATGAAAACAGCCCAAAATATGAGCTTTTAACCAATGTATGTTATGCTTCATTTCAGAAAATCCTGGTGTAGCTATTCAAGCTCCTAAAGGTTTTGTTGCTCAGGTTTTTGCAAATGGAACTTTAGCTGTTGACACATTTTATCTTATTAGGTAAATCGATTTTAAAGTAAACCCTTCTTGGTTTTTTTTTTTTTTTTCTTGAGAAAAGATTTTACAAATGGTGAAATAATGAAATTACTCAAACAAAAAAATGTACTTGTCTTTAACTAAAAGTGTCAGGAAAAATTATTCAGCACATTTTTGTTGTACATTAGTATCTCCGAATAACAGATAGTGAGAGGGCCGCAGATGCTTTATCCATTATTGGGTGGTGGGTCAGCTATTTGGGAGGATTACATTTTGGAAATTTTCTATTTGAATTAATATCTATTCATTTAATATAAAAATTACATTATCATTTGTCTGTCTTTTTTTTGTGCTTTATCTATTTTAACTCATTTTCATTGAATTTTATTTTCAATGAAATATAAAACTGCAAAAAGTAATATTCTATGCATTGTTAATGCAGTTTGAAATATTCCAGGAAATTATGTCTGTAAAATATTTCTTTGTAATTTGTTTTATTTTTAAATGCTTCAAGATGATACCTTTTCATTACTTTTTTTTAGTGGAGTTCTTGTTGCCTATGTAGTATTGAAAGGCCTAGAAAAAACAAATGGAAAATTGCCTCTTTTATGGTTCTACTTTCACAGATATTTCAGGTATTTTCTTCTAAAAAACCTACCATCTTTCATCAAAAGTTCATGTTTGTTTAAAGATATTGCATTTGATGTTGTTGTTAAACTGTCATCTTTTCTAGGCTTAAAAAAGTGATTGACAAAAAAAGTGATTGTAAACATGTATATACATATGTAAAGTTATTTTAGTTATGGAAGCATAAAAAAAAAAAAGAAAGTACATAAATGAAAAAGTACATTAAATGTTTATTAGTTTAATTTCTTACAACAGTCTTATTTACTCTGTCACAAATGCATCTAAATATTGACTCTTTTCTTAACAAATTTGAACTTATTTAAAATGTGTTTGCTATCGATAAATCATTTGCTCTGACCAAAAGTTAAACTTTATCATCGATGAAGAAGCTTGTGTTTACACATAAGTATAATGCGTATAAGTATAATACGTAATAAGCATAAGCGTGTAGATGCACAAGTGTTAAATAGTACCCAAGGGGTAAGAATGATTACAAATCTAATGTTGTTTAGAATAAATCTTCCATGGAAGTTACGTGCAAGTGTTTTAGAGACGCAAAGACAGAGTTGAGAGTATTTTATGCAACAAAGCAGAAATATTTGGGGGGGGGGGGGGGGGTATAGCAATCAATTTTTACTTCCTGTTAACTATTTCAATGCCCTTACAAATACTTTTCATGTGTTAAAATTGAAAAGTAACATTTACATGCACCCGCTACGCATACAGAGGAAAGGGCATCTTCATTCAGTATCAGCAAATAGGTGCAAGGTGATGTAGATGCGTGTGTGTGTTTCAGAAACTAGCAAACTATTTTTTTTCTCACAGAATTTGAAAAAAATTATCTCTTAACTATTTAACTTCTAAGTAAACTTTTAAATAGTTTTGCTTATTAATATTTTTTTTTTTACTTCATCCACTTACTCTTGTTGTTGAAATGTTCGTGTTTTTAATTTTTAGATTAACGCCTCTAATGATGATGGTTATTTTCTTCTGTGCTTGTCTTTTGCGATACATTGGTTCTGGGCCCAATTGGCTTGCTACAATTCAGATGTATGATGCTTGGTGTAAAGATAATTTTTGGACAAATGCTTTATATTTGCATAACTTCATCAATACTGACACCATGGTATATTGCTTGTTATTTCTATTGGTATTGTGGAAAAGTTTTTATGGAAATGCTGTTTGATTGCAAAGAAAAGATAGATTATGGACAAATTACTGAACTAAAATGATTGAGACAAGAATTAAAGAAGCAAATCTACACATTTGAAAAAAAGAAAAACATACAAATACAAATGTGACGACCAGCAACAGGCTTTGGGCCCAACTGGGCTGGTCCTAGCGGGGCCGTCGCGAATCCTAGTAACTTTTTCTCTCCCCGGGCCGCACACTGGCTTTAGTGACGTCACACATTGAGTCCTTCCTCCGCGCTCCGCGTTAGATCGAAAGCACGCTTTCGCCCTACCTTTCGCTCAAAAATGGGAATTTATTGTACAATACCCATGTTAAAACATATATATTTTTTTGCATATTTTTCGCTGGCTTACGTATTAGTCATCAATGTGGAATGTATACTAATTATCACATTGAAAAATAAAAATAATTATAAAGTTTGCAAGCTTCGCGCTTTCCAAATCATGTTCTTTTTTTTTCTTTTTTTGGAAAACTATTAAAAAATATTGTTGATACCCACCCAATCCGAAGTAAAATTTTTAGTCGTAAGATTTTTCAAACAAATCTATAAAAATAAAAATCGATGTATTTTTGTATGTTTGTTCCTTATACAAATCCACAGTTTTCGTCGGATTTTCATCAAACTTAGCACAGAGGTTCTTTGGTGCACTACAATTCACTTAGGCGGAAATAGAATGAAATTTTTAAAAAATTCAAAAAGCTCAAAAATCAAATTTTTGTCTAAAAAATGCCATTTCTTTCAATTTTTAGTTTTTAGAGTAATAGAGATAAGCCTTCAAGCAAACAAATTGATAAACTTTAACACATTTATATATGAGTATTTTCCAACAAAGATTACGATTAACAATGAATTATCAATTCAAGGCTCACTTATTTCATTTTAGTATGAAATAAGTTAAACATAATGCAATACCTGGCAACGCCGGGTAATAAGCTAACATCAAATAAATAAATGAGGAATAAATAAACCCTTAGTTAATATAATATCCTACTATTATGACATATTTTCATAGTAAAGTTCTGTATTAAGCTTTTTACGATTTGAAACAGAGGAGATATGAAAATAATGGACGAAAGAAACCCACCATACATTTAAAAAAAAAAATTATTACTGCACATAGAGCAGAGTTCTGTGGGAATCATAGGCGGCTGGTGAACCAAAAAAGTGGGGGGTCAAAAAAAATACGGGAGAGATTATCGAAAAAAATGTGGGGATAGGATGCAGCAATTTTGAAAGGTTTTTTTTCTTTTCTGCTATAATATTGGATTTTATCATTGCTGATCAATTAACTTCTAAAAAATGCGGAATATATGGCCTCAAAAATCAAACAGGCAGGTTGATTTTCATTCAGTCTTACGAAATAACATGAAACAAGTCCTATTTTTGGAATTTTCCGCTTTTATTTTGGTGAAATTAATCTATCTACTATGTAAAAAATCATTTTTCACTCGATCAATACTTTTTACCCGCGAAAAGTGAGGGGGCAAAGCCCTTTATTTTTGGAAGCGAGGGGGCAGTCGCCCCCCCTTGTAACCCTGGATAAGCCGCCTATGTTGGGAATGAATTTGTTGCATTGTGATAAGCTTAAGATAGTGAAAAATTGGGACTTGACTGACTGCCATGAAAGCCCTAGTAATATTTTTTCAACCAAGCAGGAGATAATCCGTCACTCTCCTCATTGAAAGCTGAAGAAGACATGTTAAAATTTCATAATGGTTTTATTGCAGGAAGACGCTATTTGAGTAAATGCATCGCTTTGTAATGCTACTTTCAAGGGGCTTTGTTTGCATAATCCTTCTTCTAGTGGGATGATTAGGCAGGATATACAGCAAGTATTGGTCAAAATACATTCCCACCATTTACTGCGCCCCGTCCCCCTTTCCCTTTATGTGTCCATTCTTCTCACCCATCTTTATTTCTGCATTTAGCTAGATTTTTTTCTTTTTACTTCACAGAAGTTGACTTAATTCCCCACTTTTTTCTGGAGAAAAATATAAATTTATTCAATAGTTCGTTAGTTTAGCGTCCGTATAATCTGGCCCCCTGGACACCAGTCCCTTCCGCCCCCATCTAGTTACGTCCCTGATGAATAACATCAAGAAAAAAAATTTTACAAGCACCCATCGACAATGCGAATGTCCGATTTGTCTTGTAAGACGCTCCAATCTTTTGACTCAATGAATGACGTCACGGGCTCCCCCAATCTCACAGTGTTAGGCCCGGAGAAAGAGTAGAGTAGAGGAGAGAATCGCGCCGGCCCCGGTCCTAGTCAAATTATAGACCCCAATGAAGATCAATGGCCCGCTTAAAGCTATCTTCTCCCTTGCTCCTTACCGCCTCTTCCGGTAAACTGTTCCAAATTCCCACTACCCTGCTAAAATAGTATTTTTCCGAATTTCCAGATTAGCCTGAGATTTAAACAGCTTAAAACAATGACCCCTTGTCCTGCTTTCTGTGCAAAAAACTAACCCCGTAACATCATTATTCATTTTAATAAATTTAAACAATTGAATCATGTCCCCTCAGATTCTCCTTTGCTCAAGACTATACGTATTAAGCATTCTAAGTCTAGAATCCTAATCTAAATTAGAAAAGTTCATTTAGTAACCTTCTAGGGAGCAGCAAATAGTCTTGTCTAGTAAAGCAGCAAGTAGTCTTCACACTAGTTAAATCATTTAATTCATGATTATGCATGTAAGTAATGGTGTTTCAAAACTTATTGCATCCATTTTAACAACTTAGGTTAAGATCAGTTTTGTTTTGGCATTTAAGTGTTATACAGACTATTATGTACTAGCAATCAGTTTTCATTACATAGTTTTTAGTATTTATATCCAGTTTTGAAGTAAATGGGTGTCATACTTTAAAAGAATGTCAAAAACTTTAAGAATATTGGTTGAGTTAAACTTGGGTAAACTAAGGATGTAGTGAGTTTGGAAATATCACTACTGACGTATAATTGATGAAAAAGCTTTTAAAGCTCTGCAAATACAGTACAATTGTAATAACAATTACGATTGTAAAGGAATAGCCGTTTCAAATTGAATCAGGTATCTTTTATGATCCGTTGTATTATGCAATACTTATAATTTTGTCAATTATTTTTTTAATGTCTCTAAGTTGCTTGAAAAGTGTTTCTTTTTATCCTAGTGTTTAAGTCACACATGGTATTTGGCTACAGATATGCAATTTTACCTTGTTGTTCCTCTGATATTGATACCGTTGTTCAAGTAAGTTTATTATCTTAGAATTTTTTTTTTTTTTTCATTTGTTTAAATTTTCTATTTCTTTTCAAATTTTATGAGAAAAAAAAAAGATGGAGCAGAAGTAAATGTTCTCTTTTCTATTAATGTGTATAAGAAAATTTTGCTCTAGCACTACTTTGAAAATTAAAAGAAAATGAATATGCTGTCCGCATTTCCTACTTGTCAAATTCCAATGCATCACTGTAACGTCTAAGAATACACAATTATGAAGCAAATGCACCCACAGCTCGATCATAGCATCCTAAGACTGCAGTTTCGTCCTTATTGTGGACTCCTCAGTTAGGAATAGCCAATGATCGAGCTGAAGGAAAAGATCCTCTTATTGAAGCTAAGATTGCCAACAAACTGGTAGGTAAAGTGAATTTATCTTACTGCTTGATCATAGTAGTCTTAGGATGCTATGATCGTGCTGTGGGTGCATTTGCTTCAGTTCTGCCTCAGTCCTGGCTTATGGGCGGTAACTCATTGCATATTACACAATTATGACTTTGCATTTCTAAAATATAAAGGCATTGTTCTTTAAATTTCAAAAATTAAATAGACTTGCATATTTTGTTAATTTTTCAATCTCTTCTAGAAACTTAAAGTATGGTTTGATTTCAATGTTTGTGTTTCTGCTGGCAACTACCATAGCTACTGCTGTAATCACTGTGATGCATCATCTTCCCGCAATACCTTATACAAATGATGTGTTGTGAGTATAGTTGACTTCTTTCTGGAAAGTTTTGAGTCACTCTAAATATGAGAAAACTCAAGTCAATTACACCTGCATAGTGTGGCAAGACAATTTTAGATATTAACAAATATTTCGTATTGGTCGCTTAAAATTGATGCTTTAAACTAACATTTGTAAAAGTAAATTACTAGTTCTTTCTCTTTGTAAACTATCTATTCTTTCACTGCTTGACATTGAAAATGCAAACCAAGAAGGAGTGGTCAGAAATTGATGAAATTTGGTAAGAAGACAGAGACTTCATGGAACACTAAGTAATATTTATTTCAAAATAAATAAGCAAAATTTAGAGCGAGGACGGCGTCGGCTCAGTAAGAAGTAGGACCACCGCGGACAGCGATGCACGAAGAAACACGTCTAGGCATGAGTCAATAAGCCTGCGGATGGTGTCCTGAGGGATGGCACTCCATTCCCTTTCAACCATTTGCCACAGTTCGTCCTCTGAACGAGGCAGTGACAGGTTCTGCAAACGGCGTCCAATCACGTCCACACATGTTCGATTGGTGACAAGTCAGGAGAGTATAGGTGGCAGGAAAGCATCTGTACACCTCGTAGAGCATGTTGGCTGATTCGAGCACTGTGAGGCCGGGTGTTATCCTGTTGAAAAATTGCATTTGGCAGACCCTGAAGGTAGGGGATTGCCACCGGCCGCAGTACATTATCTACATATCGTTGGGCCGTCATAGTGCCCGAATACGAACCAGAGCTGATACGGAATTGTATGCAATAGCGCCCCAAACCATTATGCCACGTTGTCGCGCTGTGGGGCGTTCCACAGTTACTGCCGGATTCGATCTCTCTCCACGTCGACGCCACAGCTTGTCGGTGAATCCGTCGATCCAAGCGGTCTGACGTCACTCTGGCTGCACCTGCACCCTTCAATGTGGCTACATTTCCTCTTTCCAATCATCTCCGACACAGCCGATGCACAGTGCTTGCATCCATGTGGGTATCAGCTGCAATTTGACGTATGGACCAACCTCCCCTTCTCAGTCCGATCACCATACCCCTTGTAAAGTCGTCTATATGCTGGAAGTGTCTTTGTTGAGGACGGCGTGGCATTTCCTCCTATCACACGTATCCTTCGAGACAAAAACCAAATTTCTCCGATAATTAGTCTGGCAGAAAAACCAACATGAACATAGCCCACTTTTCAACTTCATTCTCTTATATCTTACTTCACGTGCGTCGGAGAGCTGCGCATTTCATATCATTTGCATAACTCAGTGACGTGCGTCTACGGTAAAATTTGCATGAATTTCTGACCACTCCTTCTTGGTGTTGCATTTTCAATGTCGAGCAGTGATATAAAAATGACGGGTTCTGTTTGTTTGTATGTATGTTTGTAACCAATGGCTAGAAGCCCCCTCATCACCTACAGACCTGAAACTTGGCACAAAATTGGAACGTATCCCCGTAATCTGCACCTCGAACGCCAAATTCTAAATTTCGAATTAGTTATTTTTAAATTTATTAATTAGTCTCATTTTTGGTGTATCCGGCATAATTGAGGGAGGGAAACTTTCCCCTACACGCTAACATTATGCATCGCTGGAAAGGGTTTTTTTTTCTGAAAAAGATAAGTTTTAGCACATTTATCTCTGTTAATTAGAACAGGAGATATTACTTACTCAAATTTAGTCCATTTTCAAAACTGAAACACGCAAACTGAAACACTAGGTCCATTTTCTTGATAAACTGCTCTTTCATCCCAGAAGTTACATAGTGATTTAAATTTGCGTATAGAGTTAAGCCTTGAAAATTTACTAAATTTGAGTAATTAATGTCTTTTGTAACTTACTTACATTAAAGTCTTTTTGATTTACTTGGCGAATTGTGTTTTAAACTTTAACAGGGCTTTTAGAAGAATTTAAAAGGTTGTGGAGCACATTTGAATTAAAGATTATAACAATTTTATATCAGAGGGTTGGAATGAATTTAAATTTATTCAATTGACTTTACCTTTCCATTTATTGCACAAGCATGGGATCGCGGTGCAGTGTTCTGCTCGTTATATGTATAAAATAACAGTTCAAATGTTTTTTTTTTTTGAAATTTTTGTCTTATGCGCGAATTATTTTGCTTTAACTGCCATAAACCCATTGATCAGGCCCATCATTTCAAGTTTTTCGGGGGGGGGGGGCGGTCAAAGGGTGCAAACACTGCAATTTCATCAGAGAGCAATAGAAACCATGTCTACTCATATGTAAATACTTTAAAATCTTAAAGCAGGAGGGGGGGAGTTGACATCTCCCATCTAAATGACGGGCCTGAAATTGATATTAATATACTTTAATATTTAAAAATTTCAAAATACATCATGTTTTAGTTATTTGTTAGCTCTTTAACTTCATTACATTATTTAGACCTTTTTAGATGCTCATGTGAACATACATGTATTGCAAGTTGAATTTTCACAAATTATATTTCTTTCTCAGGCCATTAGAACTTGTCAACAAATACTACAGAGAAGTATATATTAAACCTTACTGCAGAATGGGTCCATACATTGTTGGAATAGCTGTTGGCTATTTTCTGTTACACAAGAAAGAGCTTGTCCTAAAAAGGGTTAGTTTTATGCATAATTATTATTTTCAGCCCTTTTATAAATTTAATTTCTATTCTTATGAAAAATTAAATAGTTAAAACTAGAGATGGCGTGAAGCAGGGTTTGGCCGAAGCTACGGCCAACTGGCCAGCGCTTCGGCTTCTGCGCATATTTGAAGTTTTATCATTGAACAACTAATAAATGCATGCAATACGATACTATGCTCTATATGTTTCAATATTTTTAGTCTTACACAGCAGTTTTAGCATTGTGACCCAGTTTCAAATTAATGTAACTAATTGAGGTATTTTTGTTTCGTACTGGTAGTACAAGAAAAGAAGACATTATTGGTGTTTTTTATTGAAATAAGTAGAATAAGCGTTATTCGGAGTATAAAAAACATGTTCTATAGTTAACTTGATGTTTATTTGGATCATTAGCCAAATTTCTAAATTTCCCGTTCTTAGCACTTTTTATCTCTATCTAAATACAAAATCCATTTAAATTTGTAAAAGATAAAGGACATACATCAACCTAATTATGCTCAATTTAAGAAAAAACATCGAATAAAGAAAGCTGCAGCAATTATTATCTTTTGAAAAAGAGAAAGAGGTTGTCTCCTCATTGTTGGAGTCTCTTGTGAAAAGATTTTTGCAGCAGCTGTGTTTTAAGAGGAGTCATTTTCAACCAGTTGGTAATAATTTCAAAATCTAAGTCCATAAAACAAAATTTTTGGTTTTTGTCTCGTCAAGGAGGTCATGGCATTTTCAGAATTTCGTCCAGTCTCTGAGAGGGAAGTCCCTTAGCCTCCTCTGTGGGTGCGCCACTGGTAATAGTATCTTCTGTTCAGTAATGTTTCAAGAAAATGTAATTTTTTTTGTAAAATATATTTTAAACTTTTTTTTCTTGCTGTAGAAAATCGTAGCATTGCTGTGGTTTTCAAATGTCTTGTTTGGTTTGGTTATCATCTATCTTATGTGGCCAGCTAATCAAGGGAAACTTCCTTCAAATTCTGAAGCAGCAGCTTACAGTGCACTTGCTCGAACAGCGTGGGCCGTGACTTTAGGGTGGCTTACGATCGCATGTGTGTATGGATATGGTGGTGAGTCATGGACATTATCTACAAGTTTCTAAATTGGAATAATGTTCAATATTATTTGATTTGCTTACATTTTGAGCAATGTTTTAAAAATTCATTGATTTTTTTTTTAAATGTGAAAGCTACTGTTAATCAGAGTGCTGTATTTGGAGAGAAAGCTATTCCTTGAAGTATTTGCAAATGTAATGTAAATTGGTTTCAACTAGCTTTTTCTTAATTGAGTCCTCCCCCCCCCCCCCCCCCTCCGACTACAGCAGTGCTGTGAATGAAAATTTGTTCAATAAACAAGAATATAAATTCAGGCCGAGGAGTGCTGATGATCTTTGAAGAATGTGACAAATTTTTAAAACGAAGGTAACTAAAAGGTAACCAAAAACAATTTGACATAAAATTTTTAAAAAAATCAGAAAATGACCATCCCTTTTTCCTGACTTTTACCAAAAAAGCCTATATGCTTTTTTGGAAGATTCTGAACATGAAGTTTTGAGGTATGAGGTTATTTTATAGGGTTAGAAGTAGCAAAATAAAAATTTTAGGACATTTTTTCAAAAAACTTAGTGTAAAGTCAATGTAACATTAAAAGCAATGCAAGTAGCACCCCCCCCCTCCGACTACAGCAGTGCTGTGAATGAAAATTTGTTCAATAAACAAGAATATAAATTCAGGCCGAGGAGTGCTGATGATCTTTGAAGAATGTGACAAATTTTTAAAACGAAGGTGACTAAAAGGTGACCAAAAACAATTTGACATAAAATTTTTAAAAAAATCAGAAAATGACCATCCCTTTTTCCTGACTTTTACCAAAAAAGCCTATATGCTTTTTTGGAAGATTCTGAACATGAAGTTTTGAGGTATGAGGTTATTTTATAGGGCTAGAAGTAGCAAAATAAAAATTTTAGGACATTTTTTCAAAAAACTTAGTGTAAAGTCAATGTAACATTAAAAGCAATGCAAGTAGCACCCCCCCCCGCCTGGGGGGAGGGAACAAGGTTTGAGGACACACGATCTAGAACAACAGCATCATGTAAGCAGGGGTGATTGTAAGTTCATAAAAAAATACCTGAAAGTTATAAAGGAAAAGTGTGGGGGGGGGGAGTGTTTTTTTAAAACCAAGGCCCCTATTACTTAAGCACACCTAATTTTATAATTATACTACATAATTAATTTCCTTTCATAAACTAACACATTTCATATATTCAAATAGTTTTTAGTCAAAATATTGTACATGCATTTAATTAAATTGTAAATGAGCAATAAAGTTACTTTTGAGCTGGTGATGAGCAATTATCTCCAAAAAAATATTTTAAGGAGAAAGCAAAAGTCTAACAGAATTACTGTTTGTTGTGCGAAAGCATTTATAAAGTAATGAAAGTTGCATTTGTTACATTTCATTTATTTGTCTCCTAACTAAGGGTAATAAGCATCAAAAGTTCAAAAGTGAGAAAAATTTGATTCTCATATCGGATGCAAATAAAATAATTTAGTAAGGTAAAAAAACAATTAGAATTTTCATCTTAACATTTCTATTTGATGAATATTATTAATAATTATCGGTATAATCATCGAAAATTCGAAAAGAAAAAAAATCCGGAGGTGGGAAGATAAAAGCATAATTAAAAATATTTTATTTCCGGTATTTTCGAACATGAAAATACCAGAATCGATCATGAAAATACCGGAAATCCGGTAAAATACCGGAACACAATCACCCCTGCATGTAAGTTACACAGGAAAACTTTTTTGTAGTTGATTAGGGGGGGGGGCGGAAGTCTATGTATGCAACTCCTTAAAAGACCCCTGCAGTTGCACTCTTGTACAATTCATTTATTCTTTATTTTCAAACTCAAACCACGAGAAAGTTCTCTGTGTGGGCAAAACAAAAATGAAAATTCTACAAATTTTGATGGGGGGGGGGGGGGAGTAGAAAACAATGAGAAAAATTATGTAAAATAGGAACTCTTTGAGAGTCTGCTTCAGTTTCTTTTTTAAGAAATTTACTTTAACCAGAACTGTTCATCAAGTTTTTATAAAAATGGAAATGTGTGGATATATAATTAAATAATTTTTTTAACACCTTTTCAGGCATCATCAACTCCATACTGGCCTGCTCGATTTTTGTACCTTTAAGCAGGCTAACTTATTGCGCTTATCTCATACATCCAGTCATAATGAATGCTTATTATGGATCCATGGAAGCTGTTGTTCATTTTTCACAGTACTTTGTGGTAAGTTTACTGTGGGTTTTTATCAATTTATGAAATATTTAATTCTTCATATTTGGATGGTGTTATACATAAATGAGTAAACCAACAAAAATTTAAAAATAAGTTATCCACATAGGTTGGCAGATAAACTGACCTACTATGGGGTGCAAAAATGATTCAAAAGCCTAATGCAGCATTACTGTGCTGTCTATCCGAACCACTTCCAAGAAGCTGCATGGTTGGGCAGCTTTGAACTCTTATTTACTCATTAGTATTGCTTGGTAGATTGACCCATTTTGCACAAGTGTCCATTTAAAAAGTCATATAATTCTGTTCATACGAAGTATATAGATTAAGGCAAAACATATTTCTGTGAAAAAATTTCAATGTATTGTAAAGCTGATACAGCCCATGTTAATTTGCTTATTTGGTGAAAGGAACCGCGTTCGCAACACACTATGGTTGCCTAGTGTATGTATAGTAAGCTCCTAGGCTACCATGGTAATATGTTAATATCTTACTTTTTAAAAATATTTAATATGCTGTAAAAACTCGTTAAGTCAAAACAGGCATAAAACAAATTATTGCTAAGACAAACTAAATTTGCCCCCCCCCCCTCCCCCAATTCATTTACTACACTGCTTTTGGAATAAGAGAAACTACAGGCGAGTCCTATAATAAGATGCATTAATTTTAAAGGTCCCTTTAGGGATGTTTTAACGAGGTTCGACTGCATCAATAAATAAAATATCAAATTTTGATTAATTACAACTAATTCATATTTATTTTTATGCATTACAACAACTAGTAAATACGAATTGATCAGATTAGACCCTTTCAGCTGTAGCATACTTTTGGACAGTGAAATCTACTTGACCAGTCCAAAACTTCAACCCCGATTTCTGTAAACTAAACTTTAGTGCTTCTTTAAATGACACGATTTTTAAATTGCTGAATGAGATTTTTTTTGTTTTCAGTTGTATGCATTCCTAGGAAATTTGTGCCTCACTTATGCCATCTCCATCTTTTTATCATTGCTGTTTGAATCTCCATTTGTTGCACTGGAAAGAGCATTGCTACCAAAGAAGTCTTGAATGTATGGATCATTTGAACTCATTTTCACCTCTCAATAAATTATTTTCAAAACAATTGGTAATTTCATTATTAAGGCACAAGTGCAAGCTGTCAGTTGCATATGGGGCTTGGAATAGCCAAATTTGCAATCATGGAAACTGACTTTCTGGGTTCACACTCCAAAATGTTAGTCAAAATACTGCTCCAGTTTCTCCCCACTCCTACAGCATCATGCCTAGGATTTTTTTTTTTTGGGGGGGGGGGGGGGGTCCTGGTACAATTTGCATACTCCATGTATTCCCGGGATTAATAGAATGCATGGAAAAGGAAAAGGTATCCCGAATTCATATTAAGAGCAAGCATAAAAGCTGGTAACTGCAAGTGCACAAATATTCTTTCAATCAAGCCATAAACTAACAACAGTGCCAGCAACAAAATATTTTTTTTTTAAGTTAGTTCTAAAGAATGAAATAAATCAGAATGACTTTTTGAACACAACCCTCAAAACATCCAGTTAATCTTGCCACCTTTATATTAAGGTTAATTCTAAAGAAGCCAATAAAATTTTAATTAAAAAATTCAATAAACAGACCTGTCCTTTTATCTCTAAAAAAGTAAGGTCAAAGAAATTGTGGAACTATGTGTAAGGTGTGCCTGCATTGTGTGCTTTGGTACAAAATTATTTTAGGCCCAAGGGGCTTGCGCTTCAGCACAGGTTTTTTTTTTTTGCCTAATTTAATTTATAAGCTTTAATTTCACATACAATTATTAAAAGGATGAATTACATGCACTAAAACACTTGAACAGTGCGTCTCGTCCATAGGCGCTGCAGCACCCCCAGTAGTTTTTTCAAAAAATGTGCTTTTAAGTTAGTATTTCGTTCTCATTTTTATTTTATTCTGATCCTGAGTGAATACAAAATCAATAGCTGGTCAGTAAAAGATATTTCGTTACACACACAAACACGCCATTAAAATATCAGTGAAGTCAATCTTACGGCCTCAACTAAAGTGCGAAAACAAAATTTCATACTTTCCGTAAAGCGCTGCACAGAGAGCAACAGGTACAGCTCCCCGAGACTCTTTTAGTAACCGATTACTCGCATACGCATGCTGAATATTTCTTTTTCGCTGTTTTATTATTTGCTGTTTCAAACTAAATATTTTTCAACTTTAGTAGTGTATGAAACGATGAGCGTTGAGCATTTGCCTGCTATTTCTGTTTTATTGTTATTTTTGTCCGAAAAAAATATTAAAAAGAAAGTCGCTTTGTTTCGGATTTTACCATTGCTCATGCTTTGACGAATAGAAAGTTCTCGCACCAGAAGAAATTTAACCAAGACATTCATTCGAAACATGTCAGATGATAGGTTAGCAGCCTTAGCTATGCTCAGTGCAGGAAAAAGTTTGAGCAATAATATGAAAAAGTTTACATAGAATTTGCAAAAAAAAAAATGAAAATGTGCTTTGTTTTTCCCATTTGTTTGAATTGAAATTATATGTTTAATAATTATTTTAATATTGGTGAGTTAAAAAAATTACGTATTGACATATGCATACATTTTTGTTACATTAAAAAAATTGCAGCACCGCCTAGTTTGAGAGTCACGAGTTGCCACTCCACTTGAATATGCACTTGGTAACTTGCACAGAAAAAAGTATTTTACATCCAAATAAGAAAATTATTGGCCTTTATACTCTTATTTCTAAAAGTTATTGGTGTAGAAAATGGTATACACAATTACTTTTATTGGAATACCATACCTGCCAACTTCTGAGAAAAAAAATCCAGAAGATTTTTTTTTTATCCAGATTTTAAATGCAAAACAAAATCAAACAAGACACTTTTTAAACCTACTCTTTTCATTTAATATAAAATTAGTTATGAATTTCATATAATTTGAACTTATAGGATTTAGTAAAAATTAAAATGGAATCATTTGCATCGGGATAAGTTTTAATGGATTCATATTTAAATTTGTTATATGATAACTTTTATTTTTCTTTTATAAAGTTATGAAGCAACTTTCAAAATTTTTTTTAAAAAATTAGGCTCTCACAAAAAATGTGCACTAGAGTATATTATTTCAACTTTGAGAAACAACTTTGCATCCATATTGTCATTGCTACCCTCAATAGCCAGAGAAAAAGCAGACCTCTTCAGGCAGCTAACAGTTTGCTCTTTGCAGTTTCTAGATAGCTCATTAACAATCGCAGCAGTTTTTGTGCGGCCGCATGAATATTTCTTTGCAACTTCAGACTTCGGAAACATTTTTTTAAATAACGATCCCGCGTGATCAGCAGCGGGATGTTCCGCAAAGAAACTAGTAAACAAACACTCTGCTCGAGTTGTTGTCACTACTCTGCTTCTGGAAAAACTTGTCAACAGACGCGCTTTCAGTAGCATTTTCTGCTTGAAATATGTTTTTTGGACTTCAAGTGAGTAACAACATCGTTTTTATCACCATAGCAAATTGTAAAATTGCAGTTGCAAAATGCATACTTCCAGGGGCGGCCCTAGCGGCGGACGTTCCGGACCCCTGTCCGGAGCGCCAAATTTTAGGGGCGGCATTTTGGTTTGAATGTCTAAAATACATTTTTCATTAATGACAAATTTGTACAAACGTCTTTTACAAACACATTTCCTTTTGCAGCTTGGAAGCTTGAAACGAACGTGAAAGTTTTAGGTCTTATTTTTATCGTGAGCTCTTTGTTCCGTAATTGCTGTCGGGGACGTCATCTGATCACCCTTGCCTATCAGTAAGCGAGACGGCGAGACAGCGTCGTGTGCGGTCCGATTACCGAGGCCCCAACCCTGGTACTTCGGGGTACTTCGCATGATTTTGGGCCCTAGGCCTTTGCTTTATGGCTCCTATTTTCCAAACTCTCTTCCTGCTAATTGTTTCCTTGAAACTGATGCAAAGGGGAGCGGGACAATCCTGGAAGTGGGACGCTTTTATGATTTTGTTGTTTCGGTAGTGTTGCTTCTCTTTTGTACTAGTAAAAAGAAAACACGTGCGTCACTTACACCACCTCTTCCATAAAACGAGTTTTCTCTTTAGGTTCAACGTATGCCTGGATAATTTTACCGTTTATTCGTGCAGGGAACTTTCAACGAATTAGGTGATTTTAGAAAGCCCTTTTGTATCTTTGTGGCCGGAAAACTTAATACCATTTGCTATGTATTGCAGCTAAACTCAACCATCATCAGCGTCGATCTTTAAGTAAAGGCAAAAAGTTCAAAAAATATGCTTTGGTTTGTCTTTAGGAAAGGAATATTTCTGAAGTAAGTTTCATGTATTTTCATTACTATTCGTTTCTTGCGATGTATTCATGAGGTTGAATAATATTTAATTTGAAAAACAGGCTTGCATGTTAAACTTGTATTTATAAAACAAAACTGCATCTCACGAACTAAATATACAGGGGTCCTCCCATGGTTACCAAACGACCCGGTTTTTTAATAGTGTCAGTTTCGGCCTTATTAGGCAAAAAGCAAAGCCCAATCGAAATTTTATCTTTGGTTTCAGCTCTTGATATTGCACCAAATTTAGCTATTGCTTTAAGAATTTTACTATCTTTGTTAGTAAGTGTGGCAGGTGGCGAGAGGAGTTTTCTCAAAATTAAAATTAATAAAAAAAAATTTAAGTTCCACAACTCTTCAATATAGATTAAATGGCCTAGCTACATTGGCAATTGAACACGAATTAGCTGAACAAATAGGTTTTTAAAAAATAATTGCAAATTTTGCAGAATTAAAAGTAAGAAAAAGCTTTTTAATTTTCTTGTTTCTTTAGGAGTTGTGTAGTAATAGAGTACCACGGAAGAACAATGCATTGAATTGTAACCTTCGTCCTCATATTTCTTTTTTTTTTTTAAATAGTTATTTAACAGACTTGATAGCAGAGAATGAATATTACTACAAGTTACTACAGGAGGGAAAATAACGTTAAACATTAATTTGATCTCTCAAATTTTGTACAGCATAAGCAATTAATCTCTCATCAAGTTGTCATTAAAGTGTGTATCAAATACTAATGTTGTTTTATTGCATTCTTAATCTATGATTATAAAGAAAAAAATATATAAATTGATATTTTTGAAGCAATGATTTTATTATATTTTATTTTATCAATATTATTCCACTGTTTTGATTATAACATTTCCAACATACTATCAGCTCTCGAGAAACATTTCTAAACTGGGTAAATATCATTATAAATTCTGTAATAATTCCTTATTGGGCACAAACAAGTAATAAGAGGTCATTTTCTTCTTATTGTTATTTAAATAATTATGTGTGTTTATATAGTTGTGTGTGTGTGTGTGTGTACGCCAGCACGTAAAAAAAGCCCTGATTTTCTTTTTTTCAAATGATTTGTTGACTTTATTATATTTTGAGATATTTTCTACTCGACATGCTATTGTGGTACTTCTTTTCAATTTGTACTTTTGTCCAGTTTAACTTATAGCTTTAACTAGCAGTACCCGCACGGCGATGCCCGTGCATTTAAATGGAAAGTAAGCCCACTGACTAAATTTAAATTCACTCCAACCCTCTGAAGTAAAATTATTATAGTCGAAGCGGTATAGTAATTGGCCACTTTAGCGACATCGTATGCTTGAATAAAAAAATAAATGAAATATTTCTGCATAAATAAGAAATACTTCATATGATACTATATTAATGCATTTTACTACTCATACTGTCTGAAAACATTTTTTCAGACATATTATTAGAAAAAAAGTTAACGCAAAAACAAAAATGTCAAATTGATAGTAATTGGCGACCTTATCATAGTTATTGGCTATGAAACCATACAGTTATTGGCCATGTAAACATTGAATGTTATACTGGATTATTCATATATATATATGAAAATATTATTCCTTTACATGAATATAGTATACCATTGTATGAAGGTATTATACCGTTAATTGAATATATTTTTCGTATGGTTTTTTTTGTGTATCCTATTAAAAAAAATTTCTCCTACTTTTCGGCGCATTTTGTTGGTAATCATCGATAAATTTACTACAATGAGTTGTTTTGTTTGAAGTAGCTGACGTATACAAATTTATAGGAGTTTTCAGAGGAGTTATCACAATTGTTGCTGCTGTCACATTATTTTCATTAGTCAAATTTGCATTTGTTGTTATAATTGCAGTCAGTATTTCAGTATTGGTAGAGTTGTTTTTAGAAAAATCATTCTGGAAAAAAAGCGCCAAACTTTGTATAACGGTCATGTATTATTTGAAACTTCCTCCTGATATTTCAGTGCTTTTATCTTGTCCACTTCGCCTCCAAAAATATTTTGGAAGTCTTTTAGAGACATGAGCTTATTTAATACATTAAACTCTTCATTTGATTTTTCTGTTGCTAAACATTTAGAGTTATCAGTAGCGTTCTCATCCCATATGGGGCCAATTACTATAATTTTCTGAAAATATTGTGCGAGTTATTGGCCACAGCAAAACATTAATTTTTAAAAAAATATTCTTATATTACACCTCAAATTCACTTATTAGGCATCACAGCTATGAATCTCATAGCATTTTAAAAGCTATAAATGCATCTAGTTCTTTCAAAATATCGCATAGGAAATTCTAGTCTTACCGTTTTCTCCACAACCTTTTAAACTACACTAAAAGTCCTTTTAAAGTTTAAAACAATTCGCCAAATAAATTAAAAAAACAAGCGATAAACTCAAATTTAGTAAATTTTCAAGGCTTAACTCTATACGTAAATTTAAACCACTGAAGAAAGAGCAGCTTGTATGGAAAATGGATCTAGTGTTTTAGTTTTGCGTACAGAGTTATGCCTTCAAATTTGACTAAATTTGATTAATTAATATCTCCTCTCCTAATTAACGGAGAGAAACGTGCTAAAACTTTTTTTTTTCAGAAAAAAACCCTTTCCAGCGATATATAATGTTGCGGTGGAGGAAGGTTTTCCCCCCTTAATTACGGCGGATACACCAAAAATGAGACTTATTAATTATTTTAAAAATAACTAAATCGAAATTTAGAATTTGTCCTTCGAGATGCATTACACGAGGATACGTTCGAAATTTTTGCGCCAAGTTTCAGGTCTGTCGGTGCTGTGGGGGCTTCGAAGGGTGGACAAACGTACAGCGGTTACAAACAAACAAACTAACTAACACCGTCATCTTTATATATAGAGATAAACATGATTTGGTTTTATTGTGCTGCTTTTTACTGGAATGATCAAGTCAAGATTAATTTGCTTGTATTTATTGACAATGAACTTCTATTAATTAATTTATATATCTATCTTTTTATTATCCACGAAATGCTTTTTAGCTCGCACTTGACCGATATTGATGTTCTTTTGATTTTTCAACCTGCTATGAGGATAAAAATAAGTCTGGCTCTTTGTTCTTATGAATACTTATTTAGCGACACTAATTCTGTAATGCAGGACCGGATTAACTAACGTAAGTCAAAAAATGGCAATGCTCCATCGTATTAAAAATCTTATGGCGCATCGAACTATATGAACGTAATTCCTAAAAAAAAAACCTTTAACTTTCCAGTGTTAAAAGAGCGTTCGTCCCAACCTTTGTATAAGCCAAACGTTTTTAACTTCTCTTGCTAAATAGTCACAGTGATTTACGTTAGTCTGGTTTTGAGGCTCAGAATTCTCTTCGTCATAGTTACAAATCGTCTGCAGTTTGAGTTTATTTTTAATTTTTTTTCGAGACTTAGCTCTAGCAGACTTTACATTGAAAAAACTTTTTTTCGTGGAGAGGGGAGGTGGCTCTGAAACCACGTTTTTTAATGGAAAACACCTATAAAGATGAAAAGCATAATTCGAGCTCAAGACGTTTAAATTTATAAGAATGTGAACGGCTAGAACCCCCACCCACCTGTTTTTTTTTTTTTATTTTTTTTTAATATCCCGATGAGGGCGACAATTTGAAAATTTGTCCGGGACGGTAAAACTGCTAGCGCCGCCCCTGCATACTTCGGACCAGAATATGATCGTATAATACAAGGGTAATCACTTGTATAACTTTTCAAATGATTGTAAATAGCGTTTACTCATACGAGCGAAACAGAAGCAACACACTCACATAAATAAAGATAGAAACGTGGTAAACTGGCATCGAACACCTAATTGCACGCACGCCGTGACGCTCGCTCGCTTGGATTGGATCCCAATGAAGTCATAGTCATGCACTGTATCATTCAGTGACGTCATAAACTTTCCTAACGTCTTCTACAGTGCAATTCCGCTACGGCAACCATTCCTTGGCCGCTTGGCTTCAAACGCAGTCTCATTAGCGCCAAAATTGGCGAGATGCAATTTTTTTCCTCACAAAACACGGAAAATTTTGCTCTTAACCGGAAAGACGGGGAAAAAACATGAAATTCTGTAAAACTTCCGGAAGGGTTGGCAGGTATGGAATACACGTTCTTTAAAGTTTCTGAAGTTAGATCTCGACCCTAGGTTCTGGTTCAAAATTAAGAACAGAGCGCTCTTCATGGCCCTATCCCGGTTAAACCAAGAAGCTGTGGTAGGTACGGGGGACCCTGGAGGTATGAAATGAAGTGAAATGTGTGTAGTCCACACAATTTTTTTCAAAGGTTAAAAATATGTAAAAAAACTGACTCCATTAAAAAAAAAAATCCTGACTTATCATTCTACTCTTTACATGCTCTATAGCTGTAATAAGTAAAATGTGTATAAAGATTAAATGTGTCTAATAGAAATATTTAACTAGCAGTTATTAATCATACGAGCGCTGAGGGTTGAAAACTACTCCAGTGCTCGCAAAAGATCCCTTTGTTGCAAGAATGGAAGAGTTTAGGAAAATTCCAACCACACCCTCACACCAGTCAAGAACACAATTGCAGCTACCAAAAAGATGGCTTCATTATCTGGCTATGAAATTCCAAGAAATGAAAACAAAAATAGCTGGGCTCGTTTTCAACCCCGCGCGAGTTAATGTACTTATGGGCGATTCTCTGTAAACTGATAATTCGCTGTCCGGACCTAGTATTTTAAAAATATTAAGGTGTAATAAAGTAATTATTGCCACTAATACAAGTAAAGCATTACTACTTTGTGACCCAATTGTATTTGAAGCGGTATCTATTTAATTTTTTTTCTAGAAATTATCTAAGCACCAAAAACAGTCCCCTGGCTGTCCCAATCCAATAGTTTAACACTTCAAGGCAATATTTCAAAAAACCTATTAACACTACATAAATTTGGCAATTAATATCTAAAAATAGAATAATGCAACTATATCTTTTTTATGAAATAAGGTCTAATTACGTATTTCTAAAACTTAAAATTGTCATGTAAATTCTGTCCGGAGATTTTTCAAACAGTCCCCTGCCACAAATTCAAAGCTCCAATAGAAAAATCTGTTACTCTTGCAAATGTTTTTTGACATGAAGTTTAAAGCAATCAGTGTGAATTTGCTGAAATTGCTGAGAACGGTGTTGAAACGATACTTTGTTTAGTTTGAGAGCCACATTTGTCATGAAAGTATGCATCAGGGTCGTTGCGAAAAGTCCCCTGGAAAGTGATTTTATTAATGGCAATTAGTTTAATTATGAAACATATGTCTACGATTTGAGCCTAAATTTATAGGTAGTTTCGTAACTAATTATGTTCCAATAGTTTTGCAGATATTACGCAACGAAGAGCAAAAACAGTCACCTGCCTAGTTATACTAGGAAGGGGACTTACCCCCTATCATTATGTATCAGAAAAACAAACTTCAATTGGCCCTCTTTCAAACCAAAGTAATAGATTCATTTCCTGAGCAATAGTATTATAATTATACGAACATTTCAAAAAACCATGCCCGGACAGATTTCGTGTGAAAAATGACGAGTTTACAGAGAATCACCCTTAACTCCTATAGGATAGTCTATAAAATCCAAAACTAAAAAGTGGTATTTTATAAAATTGGAGTGATAGAAAATTTTTGCAATCATTCTTTTTCAGCACCTTGAAATCTATACGAAACACTTAAAAGTACATTGAGGAACAGAGCATTCGTTAATATGTTTTTTAGTGTAATTGAATGATTTTCTGCTTTAGCCTTTAGAGATAATTTTCAATTATTACTGAGATACATTCCAACATTTCAGAGAAAATTTAGAATCAATAGTTGCTTTTCAGCAGAATTATTGAAAAAAATTAACCTTAGGGTCAATCGGGTTACTCAAAATTGTAACATGACTCACTTAAACAAGAACAGTATTTCTGTAATAAAACTCTTAAACACAATGAAATAAAACATGTTTAAATGAAATTTTATTTATGAGAATTAGTAATTTTTCTAAAAATCACCATAAAAGTATATTACAGCAAGCTAAGAATAGCTTCAGATTTTCAATATTACAAGTTTCGGCTACTCCAAATGAGTTGATGAAATAATAGATTAATTTTAAAATCCAATTCCAGTTCGATGATATTCTCAGCTAGAATTCTTGTGATTTTTCTCCTAGATGACTTTGCAGAAAATATTTTCTAGTTCGAATTTTAATTAGAATATCGCACTTATAAATGTCAATATAAAAAATACTAATGAAAAATTAAGATCCTAGATGGGAAGAATGTGATATTCACAAATTAAATTACACTTCTTGATTTGTACGCCTTGTACACAGAATCTTCAGATGATAATTCAGAGTTCTATACCAAAATGGTTGTGGAAGATTCAATTCTCAGGATAACTTCACTAAATGGCAAATGAAGTTTAAAGGAGAAACAGCAAGCAATACTTTTAAAACCTAAAGAGATAAAATAATGTTTAGTCTTTTGGTACTGCACAAAACTTTAAATAAAAAAACTAAAAGTATAAATGTAACTATGTTTTTCTTGTCAACCTTTAGTTAAGGATAAATCGGTTATAAAAAATAAAGATGTAACTAGGTTAAAAGAATTCTACTATATATACAGTAGAGAACCAATTATCCGGGATGTTTGGGACCACAGCTATCCCGGATAACTGAATTTCCTGGTTTTCTGGATCGCTACGAAGCGATATTTGCCAATTGTTTATAAAACCCAAGTTACTATAACAAATAGTAATGCATCTTAAAATCTGAGGAGAAAACGATCCAGAAGTGCTTATAGATATTACAATACTAAAAATTTCTGAGCTATATGCCACTTATATGATATTTATGAAGAAAACGTTCATATTCATTTAGGTATTTTAAAAGAAAAAAAAAAGAAAAGAAAAAAGCTCTTCATTTTTTAGAAATTGCCGAAAATGCGTATATAAAAAAGAGGCGGAAAAATCGACAACATGTTGCCGGTTTTCTGGTTTCCCGGTATTTTGGTTCCCGGATAAAAGGTTCTGTACTGTATAAGTAATTTTGTGTAAACCCCTTAAAATAGAGTAAACTTGTTAATTTAACAACCCTAAAACAAATTACTGCTTAAACTACTTTTTCAATTTCAGTCCTATTTGGTTTATTGGATATCCTTGGATAAGACGAATTACGGCAAAACGACACGATTTTATGGTCCCTTGGAGTTTTCTTTAATAAGGTTCTACTGTATACTGCAGTGGTTCCCAAAGTGGTCCACAGGGACTCCCAAGGGTCCTTGTAAAGGAAAGAAAAAATTGGGGGGTTCACAAGATGCAAATAGCAGGGCTGCCAACCTTATTAGGGAGTTATGTGTAGTAAGAAGGGAAAAAAAGTAATTTCCGGTGCTTAAGTGTAGTCTAGCGCGGTTCAATATATCCCCTCCCCAACCATTATAGGTGGATATGCTTAAATCTGTTCTTAAAATGAAACAATTTCAAAACAATTCCAAACTTCAAATTCTTTACATAAAAAAATTGCAGGAAAATGAGGTTTCATTTTTTAAATTACTAATAGATAATGTTGTTTATACTATTCTGCAGATCTGAGTTTTTTTTAAAAACAAGTCAAGCTAAAACTTTGTCAAATGACAGTAAATTCACAGAAAAACTGGGCAAATAAATTTCCAAAAGAAATTTTTAATCCAAATTCACTCATTCTTTCATTTAATTTAGTAATACAACAGGATTAAATAAAGAAAAACAAAAACTGAAATATTTTAACTATGAAGAATGTTTTAATAACAATGTGAGGTTGCCCAGCCGCTAGTTCATCTGGAAATTCCTTCAAATTACATGATTCGTTGTTATGAATCATACTTATCTTTTCAATTGATAAAGCATTCAAAATTTCAGTTCCAAGTTCATTCAAAGAACATGACGTCATCGCTCCGATTATGGCACTTTTTGTCATTCGTTTCAAACGAAGATGCCACGCGAAATGATACTGGAATCCACTCAAAAAAGCATCATTAGAGACTACGGATAAAAGTACATTTAATCCACAAGGAACAAAAAAAAAATTTTTTTTTAATAATTAGTTGTTCGTATGATAATTCAACGAATGCGTAGAATTTACT
Organism: Uloborus plumipes; assembly: GCA_038373865.1. Classification (NCBI taxonomy): domain Eukaryota; kingdom Metazoa; phylum Arthropoda; class Arachnida; order Araneae; family Uloboridae; genus Uloborus; species Uloborus plumipes. Next base: position 44,112 of record JAXGGA010003900.1, on the reverse strand, counting down.
TCAGAATTTACTTCTCCATTCGTAGTAAGCTGGATAAATATGTAGTTCCTACGCTAAATGCGTAGTAGTTGGCAGCCCTGAAATAGGGATACTTTTGTTGATGCAAGGAATTCACGCTGTCCCACTTAAGTTTTTTTCCTTGTACACCTATTCTATGTAAGAATATTTGCTGATTTAAGTTTTGTGCCATTATTTTTATGAAAAAATGCATTAAAATGTAATGTTTTTCTCTTCATCTGTTTTCTTTTCACTTAAATTTTAATTGTTTACTCTGCAGTAAAACTGTCAAACTGAATCCTTTAGATTGTGGGGTGATTGTTTCAAAAGTTTGGGAACCTTTGGTATACTGTATCTAGTTTGCTAGCATAACACTATTTTAAGAAGTAGAAGTTAAGCATAAGTGGACTTTTTCTATGAATTAAATTCGACAGTTTTTTTACGTTTCCTCAAATAATGATAGATAATTACCAAAGATTTATTTTTCATTGAGGTGCCGCAACTGGGAAAGGTTGCTGCGTCCCATAAGTAGCAGCATAGTTGTAACCAGGGTAAGGAGCCGGTTGACCGTATGGAACTTGCGCAGGCTGAGGCTGTTGACCAGGTGCTGGGTAAGCTCCAGGATAGCCCGATGCTGCAACATTTGCAGAAGCCGGCTGTGCTGCAGGCGTCCCAGTGGGAGCAGGTTGTGAAGCGCCAGATGCCGCCTGAGGCGCCATGCCTGGCTGAGACATAGGAGCACCAGGTTGAGCTCCCTGGGGTGCAGGTTGCCCTCCCTAATTCAAAGGGGAGAAAGTATTTCATATTTATATAAACACACAACATATATAATAGATAAAACATTGATGAACCAACCATAAATTTGAACCAGCTGGGGAGCTTTTCAAAAAAAAAAAAAAATTCTACACAGTCAGCACAAGATTTTTCTCTGGGAAAAAAGCACTAATATTAATTTTTTTTACGTGTAAATTTCTTAGTAGATGCCTTAAGTGCTAAAGTAGTGCTTGGAGTGAGCAAGATAACAATTCAACCATTTACATCCCTAGTTTGCCACGAAACAATGCAAAAATAAGTGAACCAATGATTTATCTCCTAAATATCGCAGATTTTAACAGCATTCAGTGGATTTTTCACAAAATATTGCCAATTGCGCCAAATTGAACACACACACACAAAAAAAAATTTTTTTTGCCAAATTTATCGCCAAATCAGCGCCTAACACTTGGCGACCAAGAGCTTGACGATATATCGCCAAGTGTTCGCTCCAATTCATATCACTTTTGTTTGCATTAAAATTAACACTGATTTACCCTATAAAAGGGGTAAAACACCCCCTTGGGACATTCAAATGCAACCCCAAGGAGAGGTGCACAAAAATAAGCCAAAAGAGAAAATAAGAACAATTTTGTTGCTCACAGAAAATCCGTTCACTCAAGCTATTTACTGCAATTTATATTACAGTAAATTCATAATGAAGTAAAATATGTTTTGCAGACGATAAATTTAGAATGGTTTACTATCATGTTGTTTCTTTTTCGACCTTATTTGGTTAAAGAATAATTCCCTCTTCTATACAACTTGTCAGATAGCCAAAATGTCTCTAAACTCACAAAAATGGTAAGCGTCAGTTTCTCCCTTCTCTACCTATTTTAAAGAAACAGAGTTGCCACTCAATTCCGGGGGAAAAATTCCTTGTGTTTTCCCTGCATGAATATGCAGTATTACGAACGAGCGAACACTGATATTCTATATGAACATTAATATCCTGGCACAGAAAAAAACTAATTAAATAAAAACAAGGAGGCAAAGCAGAATTCATTAAAACTGAAATCATAGAACGGATTGATGACTAATCTCATACTCTCTAATTAAATTAGCATAAGCTTTAAAATGCATTTCAAACTAAGTAATAAAAATTTTGTGCTTCTGTAATACACAATTAAATATTTACTTACAAATAAATAAATCTTGGTAACTTGAACTTTTGAAAAAAAGTAAAATTCCCTGCACTTTCTGGGTTTTTGAAGAAATTTTCAAAATTCCCTGTATTTTCCCTGTTTTTCTGTTGATTTTTCAATTCCCTGTATTTTCAGGTTTCCCTGTGGCGTGGCAACCCTGAGAAAGGACTATTTCTCATTTGATTGACAGATGCCATCTTATCACAGTTTTATTATATTTCATTTGACTAATTTAAATAAGGCTTGGAGTTTGGATTTTTAAAATTATTAATGGAAAAAGAACGAAACAAATAAACGAAATAAAAACGTAACCATGGTAACAACGTGAAAAGTTGATTTCCCGTTGATAAAATATTTCATTTCATCTTTTATTTTCAAACAAATTTTATTCTCGAGCTTAACCATTTTAGAATCAATTGGCTTGCTTTGCTGAAGGTAAGCCTTGAATTTCTGGGATTATAAGAACTTTTATTACAGCTCTTCTAATGCTCGTAGAAACTTCAAACTGACATCATTTTTAGCAGAAAATTTCAAACTTTCGGATGACATAAGACTTGAAAATGCGTATGAAATATTTCTTCCCTATTTTATCGAATTTCGCTAAGAATTAGAATAGAAAAAGAACAAAGTAGAATTTTCGAAAAATCGCTTCGTAGTGCATAACCTCGTGCTACAAACAAATTTTGTGCCAAATTTCATGAAAATTGACAGACAGAAGGACAGACCCACCTTCAGCTTTATTATTAGTAAAGACAGTACAGTATTAAAGTGCTGCACCTTAATATAAAAAACGGGAAATAAGGAGGAGGAATAACTATCCTGCCTTCAAATGTCAGGCTAGACACACTTATGAAAAATCAAACACCCAAAAACTGATTTTTTATCTAGATTTACAACCCTAGGTGCCAAATTTGATACCATTTTTTGGATTACATTGAAGCTTTGATTTTCTGAGTCATAAATTTAAAAATGCAAATAATTTTGTTAAAAAAACTATTTTTTTTATATTTTACAGATCTATTTGAATACATGCAACATTTTGACTTATATTTCTTTTAAATATTCAGATACACATCTTTGATTCACAAAAACGACAATTAGTCATTCATTTTAAAGCATAGAAACTTCAGGGTTCCTACTCCTTTTTCAAAATAAAAAATAAGAACTTTCTAAGGACCTTTAGTATAAAAATTAAGGACCTCAAAAATACTTATCAGTCATCAAAACCTGTAAAATATATTTGCATAAAATATTTCACTATCATCAATTTAATCAACATTTAGCATGTGAAAAAGCAGGCATAGAGTATTCTATTCATAGATGGAGCGAAATAATTAGGACTACCAATAAACAAAACCTAAAGAATTCCTCTTTAAAAAGAACTAAAACAATTCATGCTTATTACATTACTTAGAGTATGAAATTGCAGTAATTTCATTTGATTGACAAAAATTATAAAGTCTGCAGAAAAGTTGTGTAAAAAAGGTAAAAATATTTTTAAAAAATTAAAACACTGAAACAATTGCGAGCATATAGCTCAAAATTTAGGACTTGGAAGGAAATTTAAGGACCTTGAGCCAAAATTAAGGACTTTTAAAAGCCCTTATTTTCCAAAGTGGAAAAAAAAAAAAAAAGGAGTTTTAAGGACCGTGGGAACCCTAAACTTCGAGTCAGCATGTCAACTAGATTGGTTTCTACCACCAACTTCTGCCCTTAATGATGCTACCGTAAATTAAAAAAAAACTTTAACAGTAAGAATTACTTTTAAACACACATACCTTGAAGAATGCCAGGCCGAGAAGTGCCGATGGTCTTTGAAAAAGGTGACCAAAAACAATTTGATGAAAAATCAAAACAGAAAATGACTACTCCTTTTTCCTGACTTTTGCTAAAATAACCAATACTGTCTTGAAAGACTTTATTACGGCAATGAATTTTGAGGTATGAGTTTACAGCATAAAGCTAGAAGTAGCGAACTTAAAAATTTTAGGACACCCTTTTTCAAAAAACTGTCAGTGTAAAATCTTTGTAACCTTAAAAGATTTGCTTTTAATCAATATAATAAAGCTTGAAATTAGGAAGTAAAGATGTTATTCACACAACTTTAAAATGGATGAAATAAACTTACCGGTGCTTGACCACCACGTGCTTGTTGTTCAATTATATCTGCTTCCCTAAACATACCTAATGAGCGGTAATACTCGACCCATGCAGCACTGTAGTCGGCTTGACCTGTACTAACTGCTACATCTGCAACATAACCTAAATTAGAGATTTGATCACAAAATAGTCCATTATACATTAAAAAATTCTCATAGAAACATGCTATGTATATTTTATAAGCCAAGAATTCAAAAATAATAGAATTAAAAAAAAAAGGCTTACTGTTTTGTGGCTGCGCTTGAGGCTGTGCAGTAGGCTGAGCTTGAGGCATTTGACCTGGTTGAGGCTGTGATTGACCGGGCTGACTATAAAATTGTGCATAATAAGCAGCCCATGCAGCAGCATTGGCATCAGCAGCAGCTTTCGCTATTTAAGAAAAGCAGACGTTACAGCAAAAAATTATACTGCCAAAAATATATAGGGCAATAGAATATAGAATGGCTTTCATATTTTATTCTTAAGTGTGTGATTTTTAAACAAGGTATAAAATCTTTACTAAAAATTAAATAGGATCCCTTTCTTTTGATATAATTAACTTTCAGGTAGAATGCTAAGTACAACACCAAATATTTTTAATGAATAGATGTTCAGAACAAATTTCCATGTTATGGCTCAGGCAAAGGAAATGTCTTTCAAAACAGTATGACATGAAATGATAAAAACTGGACAATGGAATAAATCAATTTCAATTCAAATCAAACATAAAAATAGGAACAAGACAAATAAATCTAGACAAAGAGAGGAAGCAAAAAAGAACATTTTATATCGTGTAACAAAATGTTAGAGGTTGGTTCAGAAATTTTAACCAGAATGTGATTTTTCTGAAATATTGATTTTACCTAATGAAAACAAACGTCTTTTGTGATATCTCATTTAAAAAAAGAAGTCACTAGTTGTGGAAACCATTAGCATACTTTAATTTTTTGCAGTAGTTGGGAAAGTTCAGAGATAAATAGGGGAGTTTACTTTTCAAGGGGGGCTTCAACTTTTTGAAGCAAAAAAAAAAAAAAAACCATAACGTTACAAACATATAACATTTCGACCTTCAAATCTAGAATTTGGCAGCATTTTTAAGTGACAAATTTTGTGAGATACAAAACCCTCATTGACAGCACTAAAAAGCATTGAAACTTCTGGTACTGAGAAGGGAAAATCACCAGGTATTGAAAAATGAACTGTCTCACATTTTTTAAGCTTTGCAAGCATGTGGCTCAATAAACTTTAAGAATCAAATAAATGTGGGGGGGAGGCAGTGCCATTTTGCAATTAAGCCTCAGTTCTTAAAAAGCTGAACATAAAATGAAATTAAAAACATGCGTTTTCATAAGATATAAGCTTTTTAATAAGTAAAACAAATAAAATTTAAATGATATAGTATAATTAAGTATGCATTAACGTGCTTTTACTCAACATGGATAGAACAGCAAATATGGTTACCTGGATCATTAGAAGGTACAGGAACACCAGAAGGCTGAGGCTGATTTGGCCAAGTCTGGTACCCTGAACCTGCCCAACCAGCCTGAGCATATGGCTGACCAGGACCAGGCTGTTGACTGTAAGAGAAATAAAGTCCATTTAATAAAAAGTCTTTAAAATGATGTATATTTTCTTAAAGAAATACTTTCAATAGAGTTTATTGGTTTCAGTGCTCAAGAAGTCTTCAAAACAGGGAGAATAAAATAGTACTACTTCAGCTAATTTATTACAATGAAACAAATAGGTAATATAAATAGACTTGAATTTTAGATGCAAGTATTAATTTATAACAGAATACATTAAATGATAGCTTATTAATTAAAACCGAATTGGCTCAAATATTAAAGAGATTGGTTGGAAAAGAAATTAATGTTTTAGGACAATACTATTGCACGTGTACAACACGATAAAGACTTTTCTGACCACATGTAACAATTTTTAAAGGTATGACAGATTATTCATTTTAATTGTATAATTAAATAGCCCTCTTTACTCTTGGATTAACAGAATAAAGAGTAATTAAAGCCGACAGTATTCAACTTTTAATTTGTTTATAAACAAAAAGTTATGTGAAAAAAGAAAAAATGCAAACTTACTATTGTTGAGGGTATTGTGGACCTGGATACTGTCCTTGTGGTCCAGGACCACCTTGATTGGGGCCACCCGGAGGAGGTCCTTGACCAGGAGGCTAAAATTAACATTAATAACAGTCTTATTGCTTTAGTTTACATTTTAAAAATTGAATTCCATTACATTAAACTTAAGCTAAATCATGAACATTCTCCTCAGGAAATTATTTCTATTTGAAACATGATATGTGACTAAAAAACTGGAATTACTAGATCAAAAGAAATGCTTTCAACTCCCCCCCCCCCCCCAAAAAAAAAAAAAAAACTCCTGCAAAACGTTTTATCTTGTTTAGAAATTTCTACCGACTTTTCAGTGAGCAAATCAAATAAAATTGCATGCTGTATACAGGTCGAGCCTTAATTCTAAAAAAATACAATTTTTTGAAACTTCTTTTGGAAAAACCTTTGTAACATGAAATAACACAGGTAAGAAATGAGTTTATATATAGGAAGCATTTTTGTACTTATAGGAAACATTGATTTATACTAATAATTACTTTTATTCCGTCATAATACATTTATTTTTGAAAACAAGGGACGATTTTAGGCCCGTCATTTAGGGGGGGCAGGGGGAGGGTCATTTGCCCCCCCCCCTACTTTGAGAAATCAATGTATTTACATATAAGTGGGCCTGGTTTTTTGTTGTTTTCTGGTGAAATTGTATTGTGTTTTCACCGGATGCAAAGAGATTGCATCATTGAAAATGAAGGCATCAAAAGTATAAAAATGGCAAATAAAAGAATGTATTAAAGCAAAACAATTTTAAAATGTCATTCTAACAGGTCTAGATGATGTAAATTATTTACTAGCAAAAATACCCGGCGTTGCCTGGGTCTGTAAAAATATTGAGAAACAATTTGTAATCGCCTTTTTTTCCCCCTAACTAAAAGAACTCAAAATGTTTTGACGATTTAAAATGTCGCTAAATTTGCGGTAATTGTTTTGGGATACCTAGGATAATTTTGCTCCTTTCCCACTTTGTGAAAATATGCTTAGGTATTATTAAGTCAGTAATTTTTGTCAAAGAAAAATTGTCATTTTTTGCTGAGAAAATATTGCTGACCATGAAATGACGCTAAAAGTTTTTGTCTTAAGTGATTTCGAAATTAGTAGGAAGCATTTGACAATAATTTGTGCGAAAAACACAAAAAACGGTAATTTTAGTTTTGGGGTTGGATTAATTTCGTATGCGGATTACTTTACGCTTTGACGTAAGTTTTAAAAGTTTTTTAATGACAACGTACGAAATCGGTCAAAAAAAAAAAAAAAACCCCGGTAGATGGCCTATACTGGTTCAGGAAACTTTTTTTGTACTATCTTAAATTTACATTACTTAAACGCCGGATAATAAGAGATGACATAGCTAAATTCATTTGCTATTCTTCATTCCTAAGTATCAAGTCATCATTGTTTTCTTTCCAGACCCCCAACCCCCACAAAAAAATTTAACAATACTCTTTAGCCTGTTACCTATTCAATTCTTCATTATTATATAATTTAAGCGTTTCCTTGGCGAAATATTAAGTGAGAGTCAAAATACATACCATGCCTCCAACTCTTTCCATGATGAGTTGTTTTGCATGCTCTATCTGTTGAGGATTTCCTCGGATAATGAAGATTTTTTCGTGAGGATTTGGTGGAGCTCCCCTTGCTATTTCAACGTGAGCACCGGATTGCTGGTTGATGTTTCGAACAGTCTCGCCGCCTTTACCAATGACCAATCCGCATTTGTTGGCCGGGACGGCGAACTGGATCTCGGGGCCACCTTCGCCACCGGGACGTCCCATCCTGGGCCCCCCGGGACCGAAGTCAGGACGCATGCCTCCAGGTCCGCCCATGCCTCCTCGTCCTCTACCACGACCTCGTCCACCGCCCCCCATGGGCATGCCGCCTCCAGGACCGCCACCGCCCATCTGGAGAACAGAAATAGTCAATATAGAAATTTATTCGTCCTTGATATAGTCGACAACTTAGAAAAATCTAAGCATAAATACCTCTTAATTTTGATAAATACATAACTGAAATCTCCATTTCAACTAGCCACATGTAGCATACTAATTTGAATGCTCATATTAGGAAAAAAAAGAAAAAATACACTACATGACTTCTATTTCTTACAATTTCAAACAGTACCTGAAAGATTTTCAAAAACATTTTCAAAAGGCCGAAAAAAACCCATGTACTAGAATAACTTTCTAAAGCTGTGCCCCTTACCCCCCATAAGTTAGTCTCTGAACTTCAAACATCTATCATACAATTTGAATAAGATTTTTTCTACTTGGATTTTCTAGGTATTCTTGAGGCTAAATTTTGTGAATGGTGTTGACTCTGCTTAATTTGGACAAAACTGAAGGAATTTCCAAACAGGCATGTGACGAGATGTGCATTCAAGCTATCAGCAAAAAATAACATGTGCTGAAAGCAGTACAATCGCATTGTACAGAAATATGAACTAGCGTTAAAGAAATAGAAGCAATTGGATTTTAAAATTTGTAAAAAAGTTAAAACTCCAGCATAAAAATAGGGTGAAACCTGAATATGTTGACCACTTTTGGTGAAGTATTTTAGTGCTGAACCCTTAGAGGTGGAAATATGATAGACTAACTATTTCAGGAAATAGCGGTTAAGTTACAAGGGTGGTCATGTCAACTTTACAGGTTTAACCGTACTATAAAAAAATGAGCAAAAGTTGGTAGGTATGGAAACCTCAAAAAGTGGCACTCACCATAACACTTTGGATTAAGTCTCTAATCATTGACGCTGCTTTTGGAACCTGTTCCATCGTTCCAGTAATTTGACAAAGTTTATCTCCAGGTAAGTCTTCTTTTCCCTGAACAAACTGTACACGAGCCCCAGAGTCTTGCTGTATCCTTTTGATCATGTCCCCGCCTTTTCCGATGACAACACCTACGGCTTGCCTGGGCACCATGATCTGAATTGCATAAAACCAATGTGTAAATGTTACATCACAACTTAATCAACTTATGGTTAAACAAACATAGCATAAATTGTGCCAACAAAAAACTGCCTTTAACATAACATTTAGCAGAATCCCTGTAAAACCAGCCAACTGAAAGGTGAATAAATTAAATTGGTGGATGTTAGGGAGAGATTTCTCAATAAAAATGTAAAAATACTAGTGAACTTACAATTCAATGGAAAATGCATTTGATTAATTTTTGATGATCACTTTCATGAATGCAATTAGAGGAATTCAAAGAGTAACAGATCATATGCACTCATTGATGCTTTGGACAACATTTTTAGATTAAAACAGATTTTTAACAGAGATAGAGAAGCAAACTTAATGCTAAACCTAATGCAAGACGAACTGTCAAAAATTATAGCTTCTTTGCACTACCACTTTAAACAAGCACATACTGGAAGCTTAGCACACCAGCAAGAGTTCACAAAAAACGATGCAGCTCACCTCTTAAGGTGCAAGTTAAAGATTTAGGTTAAGCTATAATTTATCCTTTAAAGCAGAGGACAACAGCATCTAGCTCTTTTCTATAAACAAATCATTTGTATTAATTAACAATGATTATTCTAATTAAAAATTCAAATACCTCATCCTGGGTTGGTGGGCCACCTCCATTTGAAAAGCCTCTCTGAAATAGATTCAAGTATATTAAAACATAATGCATATTATGAATCATAAAATTTTTACCGAACAAATATAGATTTTATCAATGAGTTCTTAACATTCTAATCTCAGCATCTATTTCACGTGACACAAAATCAGTCCCTTGCCTTTTTTCAAAATATGTAAATATAACTAAAATGCGCTAACAGAATGGTTTTCCTAAAAAAATCCCAAAAACAGCAACAGAGTGGACGTTGGTTAATTGAATCATATCAAACAGATATAAAGGGGAATCAATTTCTGCTATTTTTTGTTTCCGATATTTTTCCCAAACATTATATACAAGGTTTAACATTCCATGATTATGTCTGTATTAATCAGGCATGAAACTGCCAAAAGAGAAAAAGATTCATATGAATTTGAAAGTAGGAAAATGAACAGAAGTTGAATTAAAAATACTTAAGACATGTGTAAAAGACTGGTATTCTGATAGAAGACCCTTTGATTAGGACCAGCCCAGTTGGGCCCAGAGCCTGCTGCTGGTCGTCACATTTGTATTTGTATAAGACTAAAATTGACAATACAGTTTTAAAAGTAGTTCACTTTGTGTTAAAATGAGTAAAAAACCGAAAAAGCGACGTTTAAAAACACAAATAGATGAAGTTAAAATTGGCAAACATGTTTCAAAAGCATAAAGCTTTATGCTTTTGAAACATGTTTGCCAATTTTAACTTCATCTATTTGTGTTTTTAAACGTCGCTTTTTCGGTTTTTTACTCAATACAGTTTTAACTGCTTTGGAGCCTAATATTGCTTGAGGAAAATAAGTTTTCTGTAGCTGGAGAAAAATAAGTTTCCTATAGTTATGTATTTTTTCATAATTATAATACTTACAATTCTTCAAAAAACATGAATATTTCTGGTTACAATATTAAGATATTTGATGTAAGTTGGTATTAAGATGCAGAAAATTTTTTTTTGCAGCCAAGACAGATCGTGCACTACTACATAATTTTTAATTTACAAAAACCATACAAATGCTTCAAAGTTTAAAAACACAAAATCAGGCCTAAATCTTATTTTCGGTTAAATAGTACTAAGGTTGCATTGCCTCCTGTTTCATTAGGAAAAAGTTAACTTACTATTTCAAGTTTGTTCCTGTTAAAAAACTGTTGTATAATATTTATGAATTTTTTTTGAGATGCTCATTCAAATTCTTTCCCCAATAAATAAATATTGGTATATTTATTTATAAATAACTGCATTTATTAATCTTTAAGCTTTCACTTTTCTTTTTACACTAGATAGTCTAAACAAACAGTTGTTAGATCATTGACAATAACATTTTAACCCTCAAGATAGAAATGCACTAATATGTTGCTCAACATAAATGGATGAATTCAATGCTTGGAAAAAAATTTCAAAAGCCTTAAATTAAAATAATTCATAAATACAAAAACTGGATAAGACTTGCTTACTTCCATTTCTTTCTGTGCTAGAAGATCTATTACCATTTGCTTTGCAAACTGTAATGAGAGTAAAGCAATTACTTTGACTATTAAGAGAAGGGGAGATCAATACAGAAACACATCTAAGACGGAAAAGAATATTTACTTCAACTTTTGCAGGATCACCAGATATCCTTAAAGGTTTTTCATGTGCTGTTTGTTGCGGACCATCTTGAATTAATACCATTTTAACACCACCTTTTTCCTAAGAAAACAAAAAAGAGAGTAACTAAGACACTTATTTTCCTTTTTATATGCATGGTATAACTAGTAATTTCATACCAGACTGCTAACCTAATGAAAAGAAAAAACAGAAGGTCTGGCCAAAGTTTCAAGGGAGATTTTAAACGATACTATAAATAAAAATGAACGAAAAGCACTTTTACCAAGTATTTCCAGTTTTAAGTCAGGACCGTCATTTTAAATTTATCCAGGGGGGGGGGGGGAGGCAAAGGGTGTGTACACAATGTAAATTTACTAAAAAATGGCAAAAACCATGCCTACTTACATGCAAATACATTAATTTCCCAAAGTCCCCCTGAACTTTGAAATGATGGGCCTGTTTTTAAGTAGACTAATGTAACATAACATTAATTTGTTACTAATCCAGGATATTTCAGATTCCTTCAAATATTCTTTAACTTTTTTTATTTTTAAATTAAAGATCAAAAACTAATTACTTATGCTTTATGTTGAATTCAACCGTTTTAGGATCGTAATTGCTCAGGTCAAAAGGAAAATTTATTTAGAGGTCAAATATGCAATAGCTTAAAAAGCAATTATCTTTTTCATCATGCTTTTTGTAACTATGATTTTTTTTTTAATATCTCATTTTTTATTATATTTTAGTCTGCTAAAGCTGCAGAATTATCCCACCAAGTAAATGTTAAGAATCACAACTAAATTGAAATAATCGTTTCAGCCAAAGAGAATTGAAATAAATCACTAGTTTTCAAACTTTGCCGATTTTTTTAAAGACCAAACTTTTCAACAAAAAAAAAAAATGTTCGAATAAAAAATACACGAAAAATTATGAGATCGCTTTATAGGACTAAGAAATTAACTGAAAGCTTAACTTTCAAATCCCCTAATGGATGCAAAAAAAGAGTACATACATATGCCCTGATGCTTCTGGCTAAAACAGAGAATAACACACAAATCAAAATATTTTCGTTTGAGCCGAAAATTCCAGTAATAAATTCATAATAAAATGGCAACTGGCAAAATATTACTTGAAATATAATTCTGATTTTAAAAAATATGAATTTTAAGTTCCATTACATTCACAATTGTAAATTAATTACTAAATTTTCCAAAGTCCTTATGAAAAAAATCAACATAATCAGATTTAAATTTTTAAAAATAAATAAATTAAAATTTCAATGATTAAACAGAAACATAAAACAAAAAATACCTGTAAATTCCTTATGTTTTCGCCTCCTTTACCAATTAAGAGGCCAACTTTAGGCCCGGGAATCATCATCTCGGCAACATACTGACCATCAGGTATGTGGCCAGGCTCTGGTGGAAAAGGACTATTTGCTTTACTGATAATTTGGTTTATCATCTCCTTTACAGCCCTAATGTGATAAATGACTAAAATTAATATGAAAATCAAATGAATTACAGATTAAACTGCCTGTGTGCTTTAAAATTTTTGAAACTTAAGTATTCAAATACAAAATGTTTTTATGCAGAAAAATAAGGTTTTACTTACCACTGTAGAAGTACAAGAAATGAAATAAACATTTAAGAAAAGTTGATTGAAGAGGATACCAAATTCTACAACAAAACATTCAAACAGTTGCAAAAAGCATACATTCTGATCACCCCCAGAAATGCCTTAAATGTGTATATTTCACCCATTTTTCCCTTCATAAACCCCATAAAATGTTTCATCGAAAGTTAATGAAGGTGTGGAAAATATTATCAAGAACTAACGCATTGCAGAAAAAAATCAATACCAGACGTGAAAATTTCCAAAGCCAATTTATAGGAAAACCATACATAAAAGAGTGGAGTAATGCAACTAATATATTTTAACAAGAATGAAAACTCTACATGTGAAAAGAATAAAAAGACTTAGCAATGGAAAAAGGAAACCAACTTTCCGAATAAACAGAGTAAAATTCGCATGACGAACCCATCAACAAATAGTTATTCAATTGAAAATTGTCAATTATGAAAAAGTCACTAAGTTAGGGGGAACATCAAACCAAAGAAAAACAATCTTATTTAGAAAGATAAAAATATAATTGTAACTTTTTGATTCTGAGAAGCACTCCCCTGGCAGTTCTATGACTAAAATTATTAGCTTTTTTCTTAACAAATGAGAAATAGCAAACTTGATGATGCTGAGAAAAAAGTTGCGCAGCTTAAGTAAAAATCCTTATCCGAGTTTCGGTAAAATAGTACTAATACAAAATTTAATTGCAACAAGAATTTAAAAAATACGGTGCAAACGAACTAACAATAATGAAAGGAAATACAAAGTTTACTCAATAAAAAGCATCAAATTTTTGAGCTATTTTTAAATGCTTCAATGATTTAACAGTTCAAAAGTACATTGAAATATTATGAATTATTTGGCAGTTATAAGAGGCAAGCCTTTTTTTTTTTTTGTCATTAAAAATACAACAAAACACACCTTTCTTTTTTATGTGATCTTAAGCAATCGTAATGCATAAAAGTGCTAGCACAAAATTTTATTTTACTCAAACTCAATGAAGATTCTTTCCAAGTTATTTTACCTTGTGAATTTTTGTAATTAAAAGATGCCATTAGCCTTATTAATTTCAGTCTCACATTAATAATCATGAGCTATTTTGCTAACATTTTGATCAAATGTAAAATTTAATATTTGTTCTTTTATTAAAAAACAATTCATAACTTTTGTTTTTGCATAGGAGCAAAATTATAAATGCATTCAAAATTCAACTAATCTTTCCCAGAACGCTAAGTACAAAACAGCACTTTTGCATTATAAATTTTTGTAATTAAGATTCATTAGCCTTATTATAACTTTAGTATCACATTATAATCATGAACTATTCAGACATTTTGATCAAATGTACAATTTAATATTTGTTCTTTTATTAATTAACAATTCATAACTTTTGTTTGTGCATAGAAGCAAAATTACAAATACATTTAAAATTCAACTAGTCTTTCACAGAATGCAAAGCATAAAATAGCACTTTTGAGGAACGGGAAAATGATAAATGCAGTTTTTACAGCTTAGAATTAGCTTTGAACTGCCTTAACGTCTAAATCAAAATAAAAAGCAACACAGGCAGTAAAAAGTTCAGAAATCTTACGTAAATATTATACTTGTATATTTACAATCCCGTAAGTTTCTAAAGAATTGTTAAACCGCAATATTTAAATTTAATTAGTATAACAGATTCGTAATCAAAAATAATTCTAACAATCGAATAATATTTTGTATAATCAAATCTTTTAAAATATATTTATCAATGCCTAACATATTATACAATAAAAATTGCATGTCATTGGCTAGAAACAATGGTACATTCTCAAGCATTAAAAAATATGCATTTTTCATGAAAGGCTTTTTTTGTGTGGCCTTACCTGCGAAGCTTTCGTCCAAAAGCCACACCAAGCTCCTCCTTTTTATATCACCCTGTTAATACAATTTAATCCCTATCAAATGAAATCTTTAGTAAACAGCTTCACATCATAGCACGTGTTGATTTGATACTTTTATCAATGGCACTGCATCAAGAAAAATGCGATAAAACTATTCATATTTGAAGCATATTATAAGAGCTGACTACTGATTATTTATGTTGAAATAATACATTAATAAAAAGTTTTATATCAAATATGTTTTCATTATTTCAATTCCAAATATAGAATTTAATATGTCTTAAAAAGGCATAGTACAAAAGATAGCTACATCAATTTACGCACATTAGGACTATTTCCCTCATGTTTTACAAATGATTTTTACTTTCATAACATCAAGATCAAGAATAAAAAGAAACTACTAAGATTATGAACTGCAGTATGTTATAAATTGAAAAATATAACAATGCTCATAGGCGTTTGACTTAAAAGATCTGCATTGGAGCAATACAAAAAATATAAACATTTGAATCAAATAACTTTAAATATAGGCAATATAGATACATGCTATTCATATAAAGCTGTATACCGCTTATTATCTCTAATAAAATTTCATCTGAGATTATTTTGTTGCCTGTTTTAGAGTGAACCTAAATATATTAAGATTCACTATAATATGAGTGTCGCAATAAAGATACTTTTTATCACGAACTACGCATAGGAAATGTTTCGATTTGAACACACATATTTCATTCTTATTCCAATGAAATTAATTCAAACTGTATTTATTCAAGGTGAAACTTATCTGAGTTTTTAAATATATTTACCTTCCCTAATAGTGGCTAATGTTAACCACTAATCTACCCGTAATATTTACTATTTATATGCTCAAATTAAAAAAAATCAATAAGAGTGAAGTGCAGAAAAAAATGAAAACCGATATAACTTGACCACTTATAACTTGAAATAAAGCTTCGAAAACATGTATGAAAAGTTTCAAATGCCTAAAATCGACAAATCTATGCTTGAATTTTTAAATTAGTTTACTTCATTAACAAAATTAATGCTATACCAAGGCTTCCTAGATAGCATCTTATACAGTCTGTTTCATTACTCAAAACATCAATGGTAAAGATTTGCCTGCTAGAGAGCGCTGAACAAGGACCACCCAAATGTTTGTTTACATTTATTAGCATATTGTTTCTGCTGTAAAAAGTGATGTTTATCTTATCCTTAAAGGTTAAAAAATATTGATATAGTTAACTGAAGTAAAGTACAGAGAGAATTGATGCAGAAGGCCTTATTAGTACTGCTTTTTAGGGGAAATAAATTCTCTTTTCAGGTAAAGTTGGTCACAACTTATCATTCAGCCATATGACATTCATTCATCTGTTTACTTTCTTCGAATTAGCAACGTATAGCAATGGCATTCAATTTCGACATCTCTGCATTAATAAAATATACGCTTAAATTCGCAGCCTTATACATAAATGTAGCAATGAAATAATATTTTTCTATTTACTATTTTGTTTCATTATTGTTGCTAACACCATCTGAATTGCTACGCAAAAGCTCAGAGATAGATGGCGAATCTATTCGTTGAGACATTTCATTTTGATGCCCCAGAATGAAATGTACTGTAATGAAACGATGGCATTCAACAGAAAGAAGATTGACAACAAAACATATTAATTTTTTTAGTAACAACGAAATGAGCATATGTAATCGCTTGGTACTAAAAAAAACCCTCTAATATTGCGACAACCAACTGTATCTTGGCGAATTGAAGTTTAAAAAGTTCTATGGCAACCCATTGGTAGTATTGGCTCACTAAGCGAATAGATTCGCCATTTATCGCTCTGCGGTGCCAGTGTTGTTTCATAGTTAATTAATAATTAGAATCAATTAAAATGAAAAATAATTAGCTAATTAAAATAAGTCGTTAAAATGCAGAATAAACCAACAAATAAAACAAGCTATTAAATAACGTTAAAATATACTAAAATAGAATTAAATGCCAAATTGTAAAATTGTCGCCAACAAATTAACTTTTAATTTTGTCTTATTATCTGATTTATATATAATGTTAGTTACCATAAACTTCCGATAGATGTCGCTGGACAATGACCACCGTTTTTATCCCAAGGGTTTTAATCAAATGATACAGCCTGTATAAAACGCTATCTAGTGAAGCCTTGGCTATACAGTTGAACCCTGTTAATATGAAACTCACAGAAACAATTCACTTCAAAGGGACTTCATGCGGTATATTAAGTGAATGTTGACTCAAGGGGCTAAACGAGAGTTTCATTTAAAGCATTACTTTGGACTAAGCTAAGCTTTAACGAGATTCAACTGTAGCGACTGTTCTTTATAGCAGCAATTTAAGAGCATTGGCGGATCTAAGGACAGGAAAAGTAATTCCGGAAAAAAAAAGGTCTTCAAAAAGGTGAACATTTGAATCAAATAAACGAATAAAAATTTTCTCCCATCTTATGCCTATAAATGTTATACTTCTAAACTATAACATTCCTGTAAAATATTTGTCCCCACTTTTTGTTAATCATTTACATAAGAACAGAATGTTTTATGATTTACAGCAAGTTCAAGAATACAAAAAACAAGCAACTAAAGGTTAAAAGCAATGATTGTAATTTAAAAGATAAAAACATAAAAAACAATATATTTTCATTGGAAAGTTAAAAGAATGAGGGAAATACTAATGAAATTGATTTAAAAATCACATTTATGAATAGAAAGTTTTAAAAGGTTGACTCGATAATAAACTGCACAGAATTTCAATGCATTAGTTACGATAAACAGCCACATACTATCTAATAAACAAGGATAGAACAGGAACTAATTCACACAGCAAATACATTGCACTATAAAATGCAAATACAAGATAAATCGCATTTCTACCCATTAGAAAGGAATTAATAATAGAAAATGAAACTTTTGTCAAATATTAAACAGATATGTTATAAAAGAAGACTATAATAAATTCAAATTTTCTCGCCCATTATACAATTGAATAAAAGTGTCAAAAGTTAAGCAGTACAGTTCAAATTATGATGAATCAAATTTAATTCAAAATAACTCCCAAATATATATATATATCAGAAAGAATCTCAACAATGGCACAACTATTAAGAAAATATCGATTTCTATATATTTAGCTATGTAAATATATATTATATATAATATTTACAAAGAACCAAATTATTATGCATTTGTTTAATGACAGCATATCAATGTGTAACGAAAACCTGCCCCATGTTGCTGAGAGAATGCTGTTATGACATACTTTCCAGTTCCCATGCCATCGTGACACTATTTAACTGCCAGACAAGATGGGATCGAGTAACGGTGAAGTGTCCTTCAGAGAGAAATAAAAAGAGATGTAAAAGCTATTTTCTCGAGACTTATTAAACACAGGATCTTTTACAAGATTTCAAACATTATTCAAGAAGACTCAATATGATTTTATTTAGAAATGAAATTGTTCATGTTAAAAAGTGTCTACATTTCATTCATGCAACTAACGGCAACACTCACTCAAGCATGTTTGCAATATAAAAAGTCTCAGGCAAGAAAAATATTTCGAACATACTTACACCAAGAAAATGGATAAATTTTTATAATTTTCTTAAAATTAAAAATTGCACTAAGTTTTTTTTTTTCTTCTTAATTCATAATTTGTGAATTTTTTAAATTATTCTTCTTCTAACTCTAAAGAATTATCAATGAAATTTGAACTTCCTGACACATGACAAAAAATACTTACTGCACTGCTTCCCTGCTACCAGTCAGAGTGCATGGCCTCTCTGATGATCCACCACTGTCAGAAGCGAGCTGTATTTTGCACCCAGTCTCAGTTTGTAACCGGATAATTTGTTCACCAGCTCGGCCAATAACTAAAATTACATTAGAGATAATGAAATTGAAAATTCTTAGTAAAACACAAAATGTAAATACACACACAATGAAACTTTTAATGATTATCTTCAGACACCACTAAGTTTTACTTTTCCAGAATCCTTATCAATATTTTAAAAACTTTCTAGTGTACTTGCAACAAAAATTATAGACAAGTGACCTAGGTCTCAAAACGATGACAAGTAATACATATAGATTTTTATTTAGAATTATGAGACCAGCTACAGTCAAAAACCTGAAAAAACTAATTCATATTTTACTCAAGAAAAAAAAACATATTGAATTTACTAGGGAAGAATAACTGCTAAGAATGCACATATGATCCATTATATGAATTTAATTATACCTTGTAGAAAGATCACCTTGAAACACTAATTCATCAATGTAACAATTAATGTGATTGTGAAAATTTTTTGCTCTGTTGTGACCTTTTCCCCACTTCTAAATATACTTGACTTAACACATTTCAATACACAAAAAAGTCTCTACATTGTGCTAATTTTTAAACTTGGATCCCACTTTGATTTTATTTTTTTTTTTCAGTTTCTACGTGTAACAAATTATTGTGATAAAATAATTCACTGTTGGAAGGTCTACTATCAAGCTCTTATCATTAGGATAAGTGTTAGCGAAAATCTTCCATTAATTTTGCACAATTTCTACACCAACATTCCAAGATTAAAATGTTCGCTCTAGATTGTGCTTACTGTTACTTAAGTTTCTAAAATAAACCAATTTAAAGACGTGTCATATTATTACTTCATTGGATAATTCAAAACTCAATCTACATCTTTACTACTTGCCACAAGTACAAAAGTAGGAGCAGGGGTCTGGCCAGAGGAAAATCGGGTCCGTTAACGGACCCTTCACAAAAATACGATCAAGCAAAACGGACCCTTCACAAAAATGCGATCAAGCAAAACGGACCCTTCACAAAATGCTGATCAAACAAACGTACATTTCACACATTATTCATTCAAAAAGCAAATCTGAAATCAAAATAATGCATAGCATATTTCTGTGTAAAAACCCATAACTTTTGGGCCTTTTGGGGGAATCGCTTATCCGCTAACTTTGTGAAAAAAAAAAAAGTCGGCCCTGCGGCACTTCCTGCCTGCCCTGCGATGCTCCAACAAGCAAAAATCTTTAGTGCAAAATGTAGCACTTTTTGTTGGTTTCTTTTAAAGAAATTAACAACTTAAAAAGGTAGTTGTTTTGCTTTAACTGTTCTGCTTGTTTGTTTTATCATATGCAAATCAAAGTGGCTTGCTACGATGTTGCTGTTGTTATAGATTTCTCTGGAAGTGCAGAGTAAGGATTTTTCTCCCTGCTATGGACTTAAACATAAAGGAAATAATAATAGTAGCAATTATCAGCAGAATGAACTTAGAACTGCAAACAGATAGCTAAGGTTGGAGAAAAAATGGGATTGCTTCTGGGTAGAGCGATCAGCTATTTTAAATTAAAATTATTTCCTTCTGATGGCTTTGGTGCGATGTTTTGACCTTATTTTGGCAGAAAATTATCTTTTTTTTATTTCATTTATTTATTTATTTATTTATTTTAAATGCTTACAAGGGTGGTGTTTTAGTTATATTCAGGAATTAATGTATTTTTGCGTCTGTTAATATTGGAAGTCTGGTATTGTTTGTTTTGCTATGTTTCCCCACCATATTTTTTCTCCGAATTTTTGGCGAATATGTCGGTGATTATTAATGACATTCATCATATAAACCTGATGAAATATAGCTTTAAAATTCTTGACTTTAACAAATTATTAAAAACCGTTTTTATATTTCTGATGCTTTCATTTTGAAAAAAGCGATCTTTGCATCCGATATGAAAATCGAATTTTACTTACTTTTCAAGCTAATTACTCTTTATTAGGAGGCAAATAAATGAAAATTCGCTTTATTTTTTGCTCAGATCATTATTTTAAAATTTTTAAAGCAAAATTAACTGTTCTT
This sequence comes from Uloborus plumipes, assembly GCA_038373865.1. NCBI lineage: Eukaryota > Metazoa > Arthropoda > Arachnida > Araneae > Uloboridae > Uloborus > Uloborus plumipes. Next base: position 23,302 of record JAXGGA010003900.1, on the reverse strand, counting down.
TTATGAGTCTAAATGTTAAACGTTCGTTCCATTTTATTTTTGCATTAATTGTGTTAACAGACATTAATAATATGTTTACCATTGACCTTTAAATGCAATTGTAAAAAAATTCACCAAAAAAAATTATTTAATGTTCCGTTTTTATGCTTTTAATGTCACTTGAATTCACTCGTCACTTTGAAAATTGCAATCTCTTTGCACCCGCGACAGGAATCGGACTTTTCGCATTTTTGATGTTTAATACGCTTTTTTAAGAGGAAAACAAATGAAATTCATTTTTATTTTTTTTTAATTCAAAAAAAAAAAATTTTTTTTTTGCATTTTTTTTTTTTTTTTTTCAAAATTGTTTGATTTTCACAAAATTATTTAATTTTTCACAAAAAACGGACCCTGTGAAAAATCCTGGACAGACCCCTGAGGAGGTTATTATTACACTTATCTCCATAATATTATCTGGGACACTTTCAAATACGTAGTTTTGATCAACTACAGGCCTATCATTTGAGCAACCGGGATAAAAATTCAAAAAAACTGGGCTGATCAACTAAAAAAAAAATTAGCCTGAGCTAGCAAGGGAAAATAGCTATTACTCTATGCAGCACTTTAAGATTTGATGATGAAAATATAAAAATTCATTTTAAATTGGGAGGGAAAATCCAGAAAATTAAAACTTTTGCGAGGAAAGATGGACAATGGGACTAAATGTAAAAGCTTCCACTGAAGGGTTGCAAGTCTTTTTTAAGTGTGGTTGCTGCTTGTATAAATCACTTTTTCTCCAACAGTTTTGACTTAATAAAATTGTTGTTTCAATAAAGCCATTCAGCTAATTCATAAAAGCTGCATTTTGTTCTGTTTTTGACATTAAAGCGGTTGATACAATTAACCGAAGTGCACTGTATTTTTCAGCTTCTGCAAGCACTTAATTATTTGAAAAAAAAAAAAAAAAAATATTACTGTTGGAAGGATTACTATCAAGCTCTTATCAGTAAGATAAATGTTAGCGAAAATCTTCCATAATTTTGCAATTTCTATACTAACATTCCAAGATTAAAATATTTGCTCTAGATTGTGCTTATAACTGCTACTCTTTTAACTTCTGAAATAAACAAATGACATGTCATATTTCATTCTTAATTATTCAGATTAATTGAAAATCGGTAAAAAATAAATGTTGGAAGAACTACTATCAAGCTCTTATCATTCAGATAAATGTTAGCGAAAGTCTTACATTCTTTTGGCACAATTTCTACACCAACATTTCAATATATAGAAATGTCAGCTCTAGATTGTGCTTTTTTGAAATAGTATATTATAGAAAATCTAAAACGTACTTTGCAAATAAAAAAGACACCCCCCCCCCAAAAAAAAAAGACTGCTAAACTAGAATAGCTTGATAACCCTTTTTAAAAGAAACATAAAAAGGGAAAAAACGGCTGTTTGTCAATAGCGATATTTTTTCTGAAAAAATCTTCCTTTTTTTTCCAAATTGAAAATTGACAGACAACTTTGTTTTAATTACTCTGGCTAACATTTTTTCTAATTTACAAGAGAAAACTATGATTCAACTTCATTGAAATAAAAAAGCGGGGAGGGGAAAGCAACCTGTTGGAAATATTACAATTAATCTCTTATCATTGGAGCAAGAGTTACTGACTATAATCCATTCATTTCGCACAATTTCTATGCCAATATTTTAATATGTAAAAATGTAAGCTCTAGTTTGTGCTTTTTTTTCCAGCAATTAACTCCATGCATTTTTCATATTCAACTCCACTGAAATAATGCTGTAACCAGACCCAGATAATACTGACGACCACGTAAAGGCCCTAAGCAGAAAATTTTCAGAGCTTGCAGATAATTTTGAAATAGATTTCTGTATTCAGTGGTCAATCCATGATTTTTTGGCAGGGTCCTGTTTTAGGAATTTTGCCAAAAATAGTTTAGAATTTTGATAGAATTAGTATGTCATTTTGTGAAAAATAGTCACAGGTAGAAATATTCAATAGTTTTGTCAAGGGTCCATTTGAGTTTCTGAATTTTGTGAAAGGTCCATTAAAGGACCTAAATTCTCTTTTGACTGACTCCTGGTATTATCACATTTTTGGTAGGAGAAAAGTTGGACTCCAATATTGAAGAGTTCAACTAATAGTACTGAAATGGATAAATGTAATTGAAAAATAGCCTGGTTGCATAGTGATGTACTTATTTATAATTTTACTTTGCTATTTTATTACTTCTTTTTTTGCTATTTGCAACAATAAAAGACTCGAGATGTACTGTAGTTTTTTGCAGCCAGTTAAGAAATTATTTGTGTTCACAGACAATATAAAATTTCTCTAGGTCTGATTTCAGCATTATCAAAATGTTTATAAATGCTGAAATTACTTACTCAAGCCAACCATTTTATCGGGAACATGATATTCTTCTACAACAAAGTCGCTTCCAGCTCCATTTCTAGATGAAAATAGGGATGAGAGACAAGAACAACCAATATACTTTTTGAAAGCAATAAAAAGGTCAAGAAAATACTAACCTTTGTTGCATACCTTGACCAAAACCTGAAAAATTAAGAAATGATATAGCATTTCTGTTTGAATAATCATGGAGAATATAGAAACAAATCTAGTAAATACCAATGAGAGAAAAATTTCCAGCCAAGATCATGCTTGATTTTTTAAAAATTGTTCAACAAATGAGGTTTATTTCTACTTCGGTCAGTTGTTAGAAAAATCAAGTATGCAGGTTTTTTATTAGAATAATTCAGTGGTCGGAAGTAGCGAGCTACAAGTAGCAAAACTACTGCAGGGTTCCCACTTCTTTTTCAAAACGAAAAATAAGGACTTTCTAAGAACCTCTTTCAAAAAAATTAAGGACCTCAAAAGTATTTATTAGTCACCAGGTATGCATGGGTTTTATGGTTTACACCAGTGTTTCCCAACCTTTCTTGAGCTCATTGCCTCTTCAAGACGCTGACTGACATCTATCACCCCCCCCCCCTTTCTTTCTCGAAAAAAAAAAAAAAACATAAATTGGCGCAAGTGAACATTGATATTATTAAAAATATAAGTACCTTTCTTTGAAGAAAATAGATACCTTAGTGCTATAATTGCAAATTATAATTCCAACGTTCATGAGGCATTAATACTCAGGGATACTGCAGACACGTGTTTCGGCGCTACAAGGAAAGCCTTTTTCAATGCGAAAAATTGGGAGCTTATGGATTCAGACATCCAAGAAAAGCTTTTGTCGGATGTCTATGAAGGTGTCTGCAGTAGTGCCTCATGAAAGTTGGAATTATAATTTACCTTTCTTAGATTTGAAGTAAAATATACGTAATAAAGCAGTTTTAACTAATCACTTTTAAACTATTAAAATATTAATAAAGAAATAAAATACCTTTAATTTATTTTACTTTCACAAAGCGTACTGATAAGCATTTGAAGGGTAACATTTAACTAAGATCATCGACACACTTTTTAAAAAGCAGAAGTACATTTTTCAAGAAATTATTTTCTTGAAAAATGTACTTAAAAAATCCACTGGGGAATCTGTGGGAGTTAAATCATTGAAACTAAACATTTGAAGGAAAATAAACTGAAAATCTGAAAATTCATGAAAGTGACAATGAATGACAAAACACTTCCTTAGGTTCATCCGAGGTGCAAAGAGAAAGCTCTTGAACTTCAATTTTTTAACTTGTGATTGTCTTAATTCTGAACAAGAGGTTTGGTACATGTTTACAATTTCGATTTTTGCTACCGTTTTATTACTACTGTTTTCTCTTCTAAATATCCATCGCCCCCCCTACTGCCCCCTAAAGAATTTATTGCCCCTTTGAGGAGTCAAATCGCCTCTTTGGGAGTGATCGCCCCCAGGTTGGGATCCACTGGGTTATACAAACACTTTTATTTTCAAGCATTTTTTCCCCACGAAAATATTTTTGAAGCATTTATCATTACATTTCAAACCCAAGACTAAGAAAAATTTTCAAAATAAAATTGTGATCAGAACTTTTTTCTTCTTCATAACAATTGGAAGGCTAGCAGCAGTTTTATATCAAATACTGGACATTATAGTAGTAGCTTTGAGTACAAGATGCACTAGAATCTTTGAGGCTGCGTTTTGCAGAAAAAAGTATACAATATGTATTATACAAATATATTAAGTTAACACAAGAGAAAAAGGGTCAATTTACTATCTTTCTTAAGGAAACAAAAATGCTAAAACAGATTTCAATACAAGGCAATGAGTTCTAATTTGATGCTACTTCTATTTACTTTAGTATAATTCACATTTTGGTAAAATTGAGATAAAAACTTAATTTTGTAAAAGTGAATAACTTTCCTAAACTACATATACAGGGGCTAAAATTCAGGACAGATATGCCAAAGTTTCTAAAATAGTCTAAGCAGAAAAATTGTTCACAGAGAAGATTATCTTTTATTAGAAAGAATTGCATGGTAGACAATTTGAATAAATGTAAAAGATTTATGCAACACTTCAAACACAAACTTTTACAAAATGCAAGGTATCTGATACAATTGGAGTTTGAAATCCATGATTTTCTATGACTTTTTGTATGCAATGTTTGCAGGGGGGAATCAATTATTTAAATTAGTTCTTTGTGAAAAGAGAATTTCAACTATCTGAGAAATGCTTTGCAAATATGAGCTGAAAATTCAAATTATGACAAAATATAACAAACTGAGCTACTGTTATATTATTTCCCAAAACCTCAATACATTTAAGATAACCATTATTGAAAGTCAGCGATAATTTTTACTTGAATCAATGCAGATGCAAATGGATTAAAAGTTTCAAGTGGGAGCAATTAAGTAGCAAATGTGCAAGCCTTCAATTACTAAATATTTTTATTTGATGGCATTGATTGGCATGATAAATAATGCGTTCAAATGAGGCAAAATGTATGCCTGGAGAATGGGTGAAAAAACAGTTTTAAAGTGGTGCATACAGACCCACGTAGCTGCTTACATCATTATCCTAAACTTGAGAAACTGGTTTTAAGAAATAGTTGCAACAATTGTATTAATAAAATAAGATGTAAGTAGTGAAAATAACAGTTCTTAATAATTTTCTCTCTTTTCCATGTTTCACCATGCTATCTAGAAAAACTTTTAATATGATTATAGATTAAAATAACGAAAGGCTCAAGCTCCTGCAAATTTTCAAATTTTCTTTTTGTCGCCAGACAAATAATTCACCGAAAAATCCAGTATTTACTTCTAAAAACATTTTGTTCTGAAGGAACTAGTTGAAAAGGATTTGTCAAACCTTCAAATGACTATACTTCTTTAGACTTAGGTTGAGCACCACTGTTTTAAAATAAATCATTGTGATGTGGATTACAGACTGAAAAATACGAGAGGACAAAAAAATTGTAGAGCTAAAAGTTTGTTTCTTATAACAGCATCTATTAGTTCATAAATATTGATATTTTTTTTCAAACTCCAAATGGTGAGTAGATATTTTCTAGACCCCCCCCCCCATATACACTTGTTTCTTTGTTCTCACTGAGAATGCTTAGATTTCAACACAGGATCCCAATGCAGTAAAAAGAAAAAGTTGAAAAAATATACTTTTCATTCTTGCTAGCAATTTCAAATCATTAAATTACTAGCACTAGTAAAAAATAAGGACTTAAAAATAATTTTAAGGACCTTGAATCAAAAATAAGTACTTTTAATGGCCCTTTTTTTTCAAAATGAAAAATAAGGAGTTTCTAAGGACTTTTAAGGACCGTGGGAACCCTGTACTGTAGTAGCAACATTTTTAGTAGTTTGTAGTGTAGCGCACTATTTTAAAACCCCATAGCAGAATTTTTTTCAGCTTCCTACAACACATTTTCTAAAACCAATTTCTTTCTGCAATACTAGAATATTCTTCAATAACAAATATGTATGCAACCCTCTTAGTTTTTTTTTTCTTTCAAATGGGGCTGTAGTAGAGGCACAACCTTTTGCAGACCTAGTGTGATCCCCCAAATAAGCATCCACAGGGGTGTATTAATGTAGAGTAACAAGCGTCTAAAATGAGAAAAATTTGATTTTCATATCCGATGCAAATCGATTGCTTTTTTTAAATGAAGGAATCAAAATCAAAAAAAGATGCAAATAAAATAATTTATTAAAGTAAAAAAAATTATAATGGCATCTTAACATTTTTATTCAATGAATATTATTAATAATTATCGGTATGCTCGAAAATTCGAAAAACCAAAAAAAATTCCCGGAGGTTTGAAGATAAAAGCATAATTAAAAAAAATTGTTTTCGGTATTTTCGAACACGAAAATACCAAAATCGATCATGAAAAAACCGGAATACAATTGCCCCTGCATCCATTCTTTCACGTAGCACCAGAATTGGCGGAATGCCATTAGCACAAGAATTTTGACGCCCAGTTGCCGCCATATGGAGGCACCTGGGCTTTTTTTGATGCGAAAGAGCACTAGGATTTAATTTTGCCTAGGGATATTCAAAGCCAAACGAACACCTCAAAGGATCTTTTACATCCCGCATAATCATACGACATGGACACCGAGGACTTTCCGCATCTAGAAAATCTGCTGACTGGCAACTCCAGGATCGAAGCCGGGTTATCCAAGCGGAAAACCAACGCTCTAACACCACGCCACCAAATCGGCCTTCTTACAGTTACGCAAGGTGGCTTTAGTGGTACCAAGGTGGTACCACAGGGCTTTAAAGCGATACAGTAGAGCAGTGCGATACAAAAAATAGTTTGTAGCGATTTCTCGAAACTACTTTAAAAAAAAAATAAATAAATGAAAAAATTTCAAAGAAAAGAGAACAAGATTTAATTGATTCTGACTGGTGCAAATCCTGCACGAGTACAGCAGCTGATGCAATGAGAAATAAGAACCATAAAAATATGAGCTGATCTTAGATACATCCTTTCCACGAAATACATTCTATCTGTTAGATGTCGTTGGTTTATTTACCATCATAATATTTATATTCCTTCAAATAATTTTCATATTCCTAAATATCCCATGGCAAGAAATTTTTTAAAAATTGAAGGTTGAATTTTTTCAATCTTTCAACTTTTGAATCTTTTCTTGTGGCGAATATTCGTAAAAATTGTAAAAAAAATCTAAGGACAAATTTTAGAAATAAAAAAATAAAAATAAATTCAAAGACAATCCATAGTTCTATTCCATACTCAAATGAGATAATTTATTATCGTTAACCACTTTTTGAATTTTTTCGGTCAATTCTCAAACGGAAACGGTGTATGCTTTTTATTTATTTTTTAAAAAGTAGCAAAATAGCGATTACATTTCAAAAGTAGTTTGTAGTCTTTATATTTTGAAAAAAGTAGTTGTAGCTGTCGTTAACTAGCTACATTTATAACTAAGTAGTTGTAGTTTGCTTCAAAATAAATGCAGTTTTTCCAACCACTGGAATAATTACATAAAGTAACCGAGTTTAACAATCTTTGAAAGGCTAATTTAAAAGTATTTGAGATAGACAAATTCAGAAATTGAGCATTTTTTTTGGCCTAGCAAATTATGCAACAAAAGAAACACTGCCATTATGTATTGCAATATCAACAGAGCAAACCTGAGTAAAATTATATCCATATAGTAGGAAAACAAATAAAAAATGAACTAAGAGATTAGAGAGAAATCAGTCTTACAACATTTATATAAGTAAGTTCACAAAATCTTTTTCCTGAGTAAATTTTGTTTCAGAAAGAATCAAGCTTAAGTACATTTAAAATAAATTATTTTAAAAGTTATTTTTATCAAGGTGAAGCAAGAATCCTTCTTTTTTCCCCAAAAGTTTATTTTGGACAGCACAGGGTTTAATTGCATTACTTTTTTATGAAGGCACTATAATATACAATACAATACAATCAACGTCCAATGAAATCTAGTTCACCTCAACTAAAAAAGTGAACTTACGCATTAAAAATTATTAAAATAGCTTTTGTACATAATAGCACAACATATAAAAGTTTAGAGGTATGAGAGTATACTTTTACAATCAAACTTACAATCACCTGAGGCCATTTTCTTTATATCTGGAGTGCCGTCTAGAAAAGAAAGAAAAACCCATACATAAGCTTAAATTATTTGAAGCTAAAAAAATTTATGTTTATTAAAAGAAACTTTTGTACCGTTTAAACCATTCATGCTGTCTTCTAAAGGCCTTTTTGTACCACTAGTTACACTATTGCTGTCACTTCCTGTAGAATGGATTTTCGCGGCAAGCTGCAAAAATGGTTAAATGTTCATTTCTTTTAAAAGAAGATTAGGTAACATGCTTGCTATAAGGTTTATAAGAGAAGAATTAGCAGATTTCAATATTTAAAATGTATATATTAAGCAGAGTACCATTCCGTTTTTTTTTAATTTCATAATAATCTTATAAATATGCGCGCCTTTTTTGAATGATGTTGAAGTTAATCACTTAATCACAGAGTGACATTAAGATTTGGGAGAAGTATACAATTTTTTTTTTTTGCAGAAAATTTGAAGCGGTTATTTGAGTAGGCAGATTGTTTTAAATTTTGTTTACGTCTGGTTAAAGGGGACATGTAAGTGGGCGTGGTTTTCTGTTTGAAGTATAATTAACATCTAGTATACATTTTTGTCCCAATGCATATCATTACATTTTCAGAAAATTGCACTGATAAGATTTTGCTTTTAATTTAAAAAGTTAAAGACTTTATAAAAAATAAAGCAAAGAAACTTTTCAAACATTTTCAAGGTTTTAAAAATCTATCAAGCACTTGAAAACTAATTTTTCAAGTATGAACAGAACTCGAGTATAGGATTTCTCTTTGAAATATAGGACGGTTTTGGATTTTTTTTGAAAAATGTAGGATTTATACAAAATATAGGAAGACTTTGATCCCTGAATGAAAATTAACCATAATTGGAACTACTGTTGATCACGGTATATATGTGGTGTACAGTACTTACTTGATGCAAAAATATATTTTGTTGGAGAAACTAGCTTTTGCTCTGAGTTTGACCACAGCACCTAATTGAAATCATCGGCGCTACTACTTTTGAGTATGAACAGTCAACGTTTGAGCTGTTAAAATGATCGTATCCAAAAACCCAAGCATGAAACATAACAGAAAGAAGTTACCTTTATTTCTGAGAACGACCAATTTACATACAAATAAAATTAATGTAACTGGAATTTTGGGCGGGAAAATTCTTTTTTTTTTGGAAGTAAATTCGTTAAGAAAACGTTAATGATGCATCGCATGTTATTATTGCTAACAGTTGAAAGGAAATGAGTAAGAAACATTCATAAATTAAGTTTTCGTCATGAGTTCTTGGAGGAAATACGGTCAAACGTATAACGTAATGAAAATTTAAAAATGGAATACAAAATATGACATGAAAATTAGTACGTTTAATTGAACACGCCATTTTGAGATATGTTAAAATAAAGTTTTTTTATTTAGCTTTCTTTTCTGAAACAAATCAATTTAATGGTATAATAAGTTGCAAAGTATTACTTTTAATCAATATTAAACCTGTCAAAAGATATTGAAGTAAAAAAAAAGTAGCACTTATTGCAGAACAAAGGATGTGCACTTGAGCATACATATCGACAAAAAAACCACCTGTTACAAAATATAAAGCACATTTTGGAAACACAGATGAACAGATTTATCAAATTTACCTGGCGAGCTCTCTGTACCGCATCCGCAAAAGCTGAATTTGTTTCGTTTCCACCTGAACTATTTGTTTTTTGAGATGAAGACTTTACACTGGAATCCGACATAGTGCAAACTGCAAAATGGCACAATCAGCTTCTGCAACTAGAAGTCGTAGTACTTTTTGTTTACATAATACCATTCTTCTTTAATGAAAAACTACAAAAGTAAAATATTTTTTTAAATGGATATAAATAATAAATTTGTCGAAATTGATGAGAACGGTGTTGAAATGCCCCTTTTTTTAGTTTGAGAGCCACATTTGTGATGAAAGTATGCAGCTTGGTCGTTGTGAAAACAGTCCTCTGGTAAGTGATATTATTAATATTAATTAGTTTAATTATAAGACAGATTATTTATTATATGCATGATTTGCGTTTACATGTATGGATAATTTTATAACTAATTATATTCCAATAGTTTTGAACATTTTACGAAACTTAGTGAAAATACACAGTCCCTAGCCTAGTAACACTGGACAGGGGACTTGCTCCCTGTCATGATTTATCATAAAAACACAAACTTCAATTGACCCTCTTTTGAACTAAAGTAATAGATTAATATTTCCAGAGCAATAGTATTATAATTATGCGAACATTATAAAAAATCTTGCCCGGACAGATTCTGTATACAAATGACAAATTTACAGAGAATCGCCTACATGAGTTTGATACCTTCACCTTCTACATATAAGTGCCGAATGCAAGTGAAACACCATTGCAATCGCTTCGAGGAGAACGCAATTGCAATCTCCACTGGAAATCGAATTACTATAGAATAGCATCTCGTAGCTGGGGACATGATTCAATTGTTTAAATTTATGAAAATGAAAGATGTTATAGGGTTAAATTTTTGCACGGAAAGCAGGACAAGGGGTCATTGTTATAAGGTGTTTAAATCTCAGGCTGACCAGGAAATTCGGACAAATTACTATTTTAGCAGAGTAGTGGGAACCTGAAATAGTTTACCGGAAGAGGCGGTAAGGAGCAATGGAGTAGATAGCTTTAAAGAGGCCATTGATCTTCATTGGGGTCTATAATTTGACTAGGACCAGCCCAGTTGGGCCCAGAGCCTGTTGCTGGTCGTCACATTTGTATTTGTATATGTTGTTCTAAAATCTGCTCTGACAGTCGATTGTGTCAATGGCGGATCTCGGGAATTTTTCGAAATATTAGTCAAAATGTAGCTTTATGCTACCTTTTGGTTCTTTGGTACCTTTAAGGGAAGTCATGATTGTAGTGCTCTTGGATCTGCGCTTGACTTTAGTGTAGTAAAGAAGGTGGACAGTTTGATTAATTCCCACCCCCCAAATGCCTTGCGTGTTATTCAGGAGCGGGTCCAGAGGGGGTATCATGCTCCCCCTTAAAAAACCAAAAACAGCCTAAAACTGTATTTTTGTCGTTGATTATTTCAAAAAAAAAAAAAAAAAAAATGCCAAATTCCACCCCCCACCCCTCGTTTTCGCACAAAAATTGCACTGAACCATTGCGCCTTAGTGTTTTTCCTTCAGTTTGTGTAGTAAATCTTTCGTGTATATTTTTATAAAGGCAAGGCGAACATTCGCAATCTTCTGCTGAATACGAAGCTGGTCAACTTCTTAAATAGTAAAAATGATAAAAATATTTTTGAAAAAAAAAATTGTACCGACTTCAGAACTTCAATCGGCAAGTGGTCTAAAAAGTAAAAAAATAATTTTATTCTTTGAACACTCGATACTACATTTAAACATTAGTTTTTAAGTCGTCGCTAAAACACTAAATAGAATCATTCGAAACTATAATCTATATATATAAAGATGACGGTGTTCGTTTGTTTGTTTGTTTGTTTGTAACCGCTGGCCAGAAGCCCCCACAGCACCTACAGACCTGAAACTTGGCACAAAAATTCGAACATATCCCAGTAAAATGCACCTCCGAAGGCCAAATTTTAAATTTCGAATTAGTTATTTTTAAATTAATTAATTAGTCTCCTTTTTGGTGTATCCGCCATAATTGAGGTGGGAAAACCTTCCCCCACCCCAAAACATTATATATCGCTGAAAAGGGTTTTTTTTCTGAAAAAGAGAAGTTTCAGCACGTTTCCATCCGTTAATTAGAACAGGAGATATTAATTAATCAAATTTAGTCAATTTTCAAGGCTTAACTCTGTACGCAAAACTGAAACACTAGATTCATTTTTCCAGACAGACTGCTCTTTTGTCCCTGAAATTACTTTGTGATTTAAATTAGCGTATAGATTTAAGCCTTGTCTTAAGAGTGAGTTAAACTTTATTTAGTTAACTTCCTTTACATTTATTGCACGGGCATCGCCGTGCGGGTACTGCTAGTTCAACTATAAATATAAATTTCAATAAATCCAGGTTCTTTAATCGCATTCACATACACTATTGACAACTACATATTTATGTAATGGTACAAATATTCACCTCTTAATTTTCAATGGTTTCTATGAAAAATATTGTCAAAATATAGCAAACATCATTTTTAACCGACTTCAACAAAGGAGGAGGTTATACAATTCGTCGGAGAATTTTTTACTTTCTTCTATATCTAATATATAGAAGAAAGTATTGGTTTCGTGAAAATTTTCGAATGTCGAATTTTGACGGATTTGCACGTTTTGAGGTGCTTTGAGTCCATTTCGACCATTTTTGGAAAATGTCTGTCTGTCTGTGTGTCTGTGTGTGTGTGTCTGTGTGTGAGTCTGTATGTGTGTGACCAGTTTTTGTGGCCGCGCTAGAGCAAAAACTACTGAATGAAATCGAACAAAAATTTTTGCACATATGTATCACCATGTGAACTGGTGCACCTGACTTTTTTTAGCGAATTCCTCCAAGGGGGGTGGAGCAATCGCACGTGTTCTGCGCGGGGGTGATTGCTATATCTCAGGAAGTAACCGGCGGAATCAAACGAAAATTGGTCCATAGGTAGACCCTACTGAGTACAGGTGCTGATTCAATTTGTTTGTCAATATCTCGAAGGGGGGTGGAGCAATCGCACGTGTTCTGCACGAGGGTGACTGCTATATCTCAAGAAGTAACTGGCGGAATCAAACGAAAATTGGTCCATAGGTAGACCCTATAGAGTACAGGTGCTGATTCAATTTGTGTGTCAATATCTCAAAGGGGGGGTGGAGCAATCGCACGTGTTCTGCGCGGAGGTGATTGCTATATCTCAGGAAGTAACAGGCGGAATCGAACGAAAATTGGTCCATAGGTAGACCCTATTGAGTACAAGTGCTGATTCAATTTGTGTGTCAATATCTCAAAGGGGGGTGGAGCAATCAAAAGTGCTTATTTTGTCATTGCACCTACTGTATCTCGAGAAATATTGCTGAGATTTGAATGAAATTTGGAATAACACTAACCCAATATGGAAGCAAGCATCGATTAAATTTTGGCGCCAATCTCCCCGGGGGGAGGGTGGGGTGATTTTTGCGCTTAGTCAACAATGCGAAAAATTAATTCATTAAAAAATCGCTTTCACGCTATTTAATCAAAACAGCTGAAAACTTTCAATGATTTGAAATTTTTAACTGCTGCCAGTTTCTTTTTACTAACAAATAAAATGTTTGCAATTAATCTAAACAAGGCTTTTGCAATGATTTCCAATTTCCCTCATTGATTCTGCATTTGCAGGGTTATTACGATAATTGGGGAATTGGAGCTGTCTCCAATTATTCGGGCGAGTACGTATTTTATTTTGTAACTGGAATTCATGAGATAAATATAGAAGAAAGTTTCGTGACGGCCACGACAGCTAGTTTTTTTTTTTTTTTTTTTTGGTATGTTACAAGATTACTCGAAGACGCCTGGACCGATTTCAAAAATTCTTTTTTTGTTAGAAAGGTCTTTCTTTCCGATTGGTCCCATCCTCTCGTGGTCCGGGTTCGATAACGGGAACTTGCAGAAATCTTTCGAAAAAGAAATTGGGATCACAGTAATCGTAATAATGACCATTTTGAACGCCAGGCTTCTCTGGATTGCATAATGAAATTCCTTTCTATGGTCCTTTTGAAAATTTTAAACCGAGTATCTTTCTATGTCCTGCTTTTTTCTCCTGAACTCCAACGAACTGAAAGTCGTACCAGTTACTGATTGATTCGTAATATTTCAGGTTTTATTAGTCTTAATTTACATACGGTTTGATAAAGGAATTCTGAAGAAAGGAAGGAAAATCTCCAAATTTTTGCTCAAATTTAAAGCGATTTGTCCTAAATGATTAAATATAAAACTAGGTGACCCGTGCGGAATTCCGCAAAAAAAAAAAAAAAAAAAAAAAAAAAAAAAAAAAAAAAAAAAAAAAAAAAAAAAAAAAAACTCTAAACTTAAAATTTAATACGACAATTTTTATTGGCTTCATTTGCACAACATCGCCATCTACTGCCGTCGTTCTGACAACTTTTCAAAGAGATCAAAGACACGTTCACTTTTACAACTACTACAAAAGTGATACCCTATATTAAAATCAAATACCCAAGGCTACTACTAAATTAAATACTAACGTTATCGCAAAACTACCATAGTATTTTGAAACAATAAAAGTTACAATTAAGGTTTACCGAGCTAAGCCTTGGCTTGAAATGTCGCATTTAAAATTGATTTGAGCAACAATGTAACGATTTTGACAGTTGAGCAAAAAATTTAACTTTTTCAAACTTCAATCGCTTATAAGTCGCTTAAACGTGGATTTTCGAGATTCTCGTTACGCGGCGCTAGCGGAGAAACGTTCTAAAGAACGCATTTTTCTTAATCTTTCGAATGAAATAAATATGGAGACGATACGACAATTATTTCGCTAGATAGAGTCAATTTTGTGCCCAAAAATTGAAGTTCGAATAAAAAACGAACCGACACTTTTTAGAGGGTGGGTCTAATTTTCGTCAATAGCCCGCTGGATAAGCTTCAAAATCATAAATTTTCTTGCAATTCGATAAAGAAATGAGCGAGTTTCGACCGGGTATAGGATTCGGCTTAGAGAAATAATATATGGAGATGCATTGTTACAGAACGTGATTGATATGAAACAGTTATTATAATGATCATGAAAATTTTGAATGAAGGCTTAACTGCAGGCTCGGACTGGCCCGCCTGCCCGCAAGCCCTAGGGCAGGTGCGCCCTTCTTATTGAACAATACGGACGCCTTCTCCGAAACTAAAAAATATCTTGATCAGAAAATTAGAGCGAAAGTTATCCAACTACTTCGAAAGCGACATGATGTACCACACACAGTGAGTCTTCAGTTGCAAACAATACCCAGCAAAAGGTCTAGCGACCACCCGGAGCGCCAAAATCAATGCTTGAATGTTCGACCTTGAATGATTACTCGGCATTTTCTACTGAATCTGGAGAGTTTTATGGTTTTATTGCACGAAGATTAGACCCAAGTGCCCTGTTCTCATTTTGCAACTGCGTGTTTGGATCTCAGAATACTGTGTATAGCCGTGTATAGCAGACAATGGCTAAGTGGGGAGTTAAAAACAAATGTAAATACTTAGGCTGGAAAACATACAAGAGAGGAGGCGATAGGCTCTGGGCATAACTATGGCTTAAGCTTTACGCCAGTGATCTAACAAAAGGGAAAACAAGACAAAAACAGGGGGGGGGGGGAGAGCGATTCGGGAGTGATCCTGACTCCGACACCAGCCATTTCCTTATCATTGCAGTCAAATTCAGTTTACTATTTGGAGCTCTGGTGCGATTTATGAAAAACAGAAGTTATTTTTTCGACTATTGGACATCTCTCTGATTTAGGTGAGAAATGAAACCGATTTTTATCTATTGTTTGCCATGCTTTAATTTACTTTTGTGTCATTTTTTTAGAAAACCGTTTTTAAAAGAGCGAAAAAAAATTTTTTTTTGAAACATCACTTTTTTTTTCCAACTGTAATTTTTCCCCTGCTGTTTTACATTTTCCTTTTATTATTTATTATTATTATTTATTCTTTTTTTTTTGCTAAAAATATATTTCTCTCTTTTCTAATTTGCTTCAAAACGAAAGTAATTGAAAAATTTTGCTGACAATTTTACATAAAAAATATTATAGATTTTTTAAGAAAAAAAAAATAAAAGAATAATTTTGAAATAAAAAATTGTTCAATGAAGCGTTAAAGGTGCGCTTTGTTTTTGTGAAAGGGTCATATGTAGTCATATAGTTGAGTCATTTGAGGCGAAATGTGAAATTTTTTTTTACAAAAAATGCACAGAAAAAAATACATTTTTTGTAAAAAAAATTTTCACATTTCGCCTCAAAGGACTCAACTGTTCTGTTAATACAAAGAATAGAGTATGACATTGGCAAAAAAAATATTTCAATATGTTGTTTGCAGAGGAAGTTATGACTGTTTGAATATCGGTAAAATATGACATTTTTCATATTTCGGCCTAACGCAACTAAAAGCACGTTGAATTTTCCTCGGTTATTTATACATTATTTTAAGTGCTTACAGTGGTCTTTCAAACGACACTACTTTTGCCGTGCCAACTGAAATGTACAAACTGTTTTTGAACCTCAAAAACGCTAAAAAACGTCAAAAATGCCTTGTTTTGAGGGCCTTCACTGACCTTACGGCAACAACTTAACACAAATTTAACATTCATTTTGTAAAGTTTCATCCTTCTATATTCCATATACAAAAAGAAAATTGGAGTTAAACAGTTCCTGGTAAGAGTTTTGGCTCAAAGCAACTTCCATGCCTTGAAAATCCGCCTAATTTTTGATGCCGCACCTTCACCTTTAGGGATCCATAAAAACTAAACAACTGAAATTTAGAGCAACACATTCTGGATTTGGTCTTTCAATAAGATAATGAACATTTGGTAATTTTTTGGAAAAAATCTGAGAGGTCATGAATCACAGGCGTGACACTCTCTCAGATTCTTGCTCTTAATCGAAAAAAAATAATTAAATTTATGATTTGTTTCACTTTATTACTTTCTTCTATATCTAATATATAGAAGAAAGTATTGGTTTCGTGAAAATTTTCGAATGTCGAATTTTGACGGATTTGCACGTTTTGAGGTGCGCTGAGTCCATTTCGACCATTTTTAGAAAATGTCTGTCTGTCTGTCTGTCTGTGTGTGTGTGAGTCTGTATGTGTGTGACCAGTTTTTGTGGCCGCGCTAGAGCAAAAACTACTGAATGAAATCGAACAAAAATTTTTTCACATATGTACCACCATGTGAACTGGTGCACCTGACTTTTTTTAGCGAATTCCTCCAAGGGGGGTGGAGCAATCGCACGTGTTCTGCGCGGGGGTGATTGCTATATCTCAGGAAGTAACTGGCGGAATCAAACGAAAATTGGTCCATAGATAGACCCTACTGAGTACAGGTGCTGATTCAATTTGTTTGTCAATATCTCCAAGGGGGGTGGAGCAATCGCACGTGTTCTGCGCAGGGGTGATTGCTATATCTCAGGAAGTAACCGGCGGAATCAAACGAAAATTGGTCCATAGGTAGACCCTACTGAGTACAGGTGCTGATTCAATTTGTTTGTCAATATCTTGAAGGGGGGTGGAGCAATCGCACGTGTTCTGCGCGGGGGTGACTGCTATATCTCAGGAAGTAACCGGCGGAATCAAACGAAAATTAGTCCATAGGTAGACCCTATTGAGTACAGGTGCTGATTCAATTTGTGTGTCAATATCTCAAAGGGGGGTGGAGCAATCAAAAGTGCTTATTTTGTCACTGCACCTACTGTATCTCGGGAAATATTGCTGCGATTTGAATGAAATTTGGAATAACACTAACCCAATATGGAAGCAAGCATCGATTAAATTTTGGCGCCAATCGCCCCAGGGGGAGGGTGGGGTGATTTTTGCGCTTAGTCAACAATGCGAAAAATTACTTCATTAAAAAATCGCTTTCACGCTATTTAATTATCAAAACAGCTGAAAACTTTCAATGATTTGAAATTTTTAACTGTTGCCAATTTCTTTTTACTAACAAACAAAATGTTTGCAATTTATCTAAACAAGGCTTTTGCAATGATTTCCAATTTCGCTCATTGATTCTGCATTTGCAGGGTTATTACGATAATTGGGAAATTGGCGCTGTCTCCAACTACTCGGGCGAGTACGTATTTTATTTTGTAACCGGAATTCATAAGATAGATATAGAAGAAAGTTTCGTGACGGCCACGACAGCTAGTTTAAATATCTTCTCATGACTTTTATCTCATGCAACAATCTAATTTCAAAAGTAGAAAAAATAAACTTAGAAAGCATAAATCGGCAGGAAACTGCAGAAATGTGTTTCGGAATTAGAGGGGAAAAAAAGCAATTTTTAATGTAAAAGAAGTCAGCTTATGGACAGGCCCGGATTTAGGCATGGGCCACATGGGCCCGGGCCCAGGGCGGCAAATTTTAGGGGGCGGCAGATTGTATCAATCAAACATTTCCGCAAATAGCAAAATAATTTCAGAATTATTTCCAATTCTATCTTTAAAAAAAAATTCTTCATGTAATTCAGAGGCGGCGCTTTTTTTTTTCTTTTTTCTTTTTTTTTTCGTCTCAAAAGTGCATCGGACATTTTCACCTAACCTAACTTTTCAGCAGAAGCTCTATTTTCCTTTAGTCCAGTCACTTTAGCCAAAAAAAAATGTGTTTCTTCGGAATAATTTTAACCTAAAGTTTTTCTTCGCACAGAGCTTTGTTATATCATTATGAGTGACCTCTCAAAAGTACCCGACATTTTGGTTTACGCTTCGACCCTTTGGGGGGGGGGGGGGGGGGGGGGACTGGGGGAGAGCGAAAAAAGTTATTTTCAATATATATTAGGCAAGTAGGGTGTCATTTTTTATGTATTTTTTAGCTGAATCGAATGGAGGCATAATAAAGTTGATATCTACATCTAAAAATTAAAAATCTGGTTAAACTTTAAAAAAAAAAAATTTGAGTTAGAGGGATTTTATGAAAAATAAAGAGTTATTTTTTTAAGTGTTTTGTTTGAAAAATTCCGTGAACCAAAATCCGCATATCAAAATAAGCGTAGCGAAGGACAGCTAGGGGTGAAAGGGCAGGTGGTTGGAATGTTGAAATATCAGTACACCCGTCTCTGCAACTCCACCCCCCAGAGCCCGATCATTCTGACATTACACATGGGGCACATTTCTATTTCAGGGCCCCCCGCCCCTCTTCTCATATCAGTTACGGGTAAAAAATTTCTTATAATATTAGAATGAAGTAAAAGTTTTGTGCTAAAATCAAACTAAAAAAAAAAAAAAACTATCAAATTATTAGGACAAAAATACACGTCGACACACACAGTAGGCATTTAATATTTATAGTAAAATATACAGTAGGCATGTAGTATTTAGTTGGCGTTAGATAAAGTAAGGGTTTTTGGCCCCCCCTGAAATCTAAGAGGAGGGGCCTGTGCCCCGCGTGCCCCTGCGGTAATCAGGCTCTGCCACCCCCCCTCTCAATACATTCGTCTTAGGGGGTGAAGAAGCAACCTCGTCACCTAGTACTACTGAAACCAGAATGCGAACGGCATCGTATTTTAATTTCAAAGAATGTTGCTTTTTTTGTGGATACGAATCTGTTGTGGATAAAGAAAAGAAGCACAGAGTTCCGAAAAAAATAATAAAAATGGTTTTAACACTCGAATTTAAAAATACTGTGAAGAATATGATACAAACAAGAAATGATGATTGGGCGAAAGTTGTTAGCAGCGTATCATTTATGAAATTGATTTGGTTAGAGCTGATGCCAGATATTATGCTAATTGCTTGGTTAAGTTTTCAAAGAAAGCATCAGAGGCGACTAGGTCGTCCAATAGAACAAGGTGTACTTGACGCTGTGGATATTATTTATTCCTTCATTGAGACAAATGATGATTGTCAGTTCACCCTTTCTGAACTAAAAGACGTACTTAATGATTTAAACTGGAAGCCTGATGACAAAACCATTAAGAAAAAACTTGCTGAGAGGTACGTTGATAGGCTCGTGATTACCAACAAAAAGAAAGGACCAACTATTCTATGCTTTCGAGACACAAATTATGGTGTGTTATCCAAAGGGTATGAAAATAGAGGATCTGATCCAGAAAAGGAACGATTGAGAGTCATAGAGAAGGCAGCGGAGATCATTCGTCAAGGTATACGCTCTGCAGTATATGAGGTAGATACATATCCTCCCAGTACTAAATTTTTCTCTGACATCAATGCCAGTGTACCCAAGTCATTGTTGTTTCTAATAGAAGAAATCGTTATTAAAAATAAAAAAGGCACCGTAGAACCTTTACAAAAGAAATTACACTGCTATCTGTCATGCCTGTCTGCAGTTCGTCCCCGGTCATTCATATCGCCCGTCCTACTTGGAGTAACTGTTTATTTCCATAAATACTTCGGTTCCAGACGTCTGATAGACATTTAGTCAAGCTTAGGGTTCTGTACTTCCTACAAAGAAGCCCTTCTGTATGAATCAATCTCTATGAGCAAATTCCTGGGTGCAGTGAATTTATGAAGCTTTTAACAGAATATGAAGAATGCTATAAATCACGTGTCATGTACTTACCATTCATAGACCATCCTCCAAGTAATTATGACACAATTTACAGTACATTGCTGTATGGTTTTATGGTAAGATGGTTTTAAATAATGTCACACTAGCTGTGTAAGTAAAATTTGACCAACTTCTATTTATTAAAGCAAGGGAAATTGTTGCTTCAGACGATAAAAATTCACGGGTCTCCAAAATAATTGTGAAACTAAGAGGTTTTCACATGTGCATGTCTTTTCTCGATTCAATTGGCTTTACATGACTGGAAGTGACCTCAAAGAAGTAATGAACACTATTTACGCTTCTCATTCAGTTGACAATTGACAAGACATGCTTACTCTCGAGCTGTTAGAGCTCATACACTTTTGCAAATAGCTTTATCTAAAACAATTTTCAGTGCCTTTGACTAGTGACAAAAAAAAAATGTCATGGGCATTTACCTCAAAGAAGTTCATAAAACAACACCTTCATTTTCTGAGGTGGAAGAATTGAAAATCCTTAGTGATGTGAAAAGTAAATTTCAAAATGAATGCTCCAATTGGAAGCACAGAGGACCAACTTCACAATCATGGATCCAGTATATTTGATATAATGTTAATCCTCAAAGAATTTATAAGGGCTGAGAGGATAAGTGATTGGGCGTCATATTTGACTGCAATTAAGAGAATGTTACCCTATTTCCATGCTGCGGGACATTTTTTGTAAGCCAAAAGTGCCCACTTGTTTGTTCAAGACATGGAAATGTTAGAATAATCAATGGATGAAGGCATCTTCAAAAGGTTTATGTGTGGATGCCTAAAGTTAGGGACTACACTGTTCTGTAGCATGTGGAAATTGTCATGGATAGTCTTGCTTAAATGCTGCACCAATGGACGAAATCTCTAAAAGTGATGTTATCATTGGTACCGAAGAAATAGAAGTGATGGACGGGATAGACATATGTAATGTACCGAACAGGTTTTCTACAACCAAGAACAGGTGAGAGAAACTATCAACACTTTGCAGTTTCAAAAAAGAAAATTTTTTCTTGTAATATAATGATGTATGTCTACTGTTCTAATGATATTTTTCTAATGTACGTTAACGCTCAACTAAATTTTTACTACAAAACATTCTTGGTTACGTATGTGAAACATGTGACTTTTTTACATAAAAAAACCCGCCTCACTAAGAAACTATTGACTATATTAACATGATACTGTTTTCATTCGACTCAGCGTGAAAAATACACAAAAATAGACACCCCACTTGCTTAGATACTTAAAACATGATTTTTCGGCCCCCCTGCTTCCCCCCTTAAAAAGGGGGGAAGCGTACAGCATAATGTCGGGTACTTTTGAGGTTTTACTTAGAACGACATGAAAATGCTCTGTGTCAAAAAAAACTTCGGGTTAAAATTATTCCGAAGAAAAATGCTAAAGTTACTGGACTACTTGTCATTTATATAACTTCCCTATTTTATTTCGATAATCTGGTCCTACCTTTCTCTAACAAAGTAAGTAATATTTTGAGCAAATAAAATATTATTTTCTTTCATGAAAATTTTTTTCTTGGCGTTGCCTTTCAGTATGTTATTTTTACTTCAGTATTATGCTCGTTTCTTAAAACAAATGGGTTTCCATACCAACAACAACTATGTTTAATTGGATAAAGAAAGTGATTCTATCTCCAACAATTAGCAGAAGTTTAACAATTAAAAAAATGTTACAATAAATTAAATTTACTGCCAACTACCATGTTTCAATAACTTCACATTACGAGTATAATTTTGACCTTTGGAAAAAAAGTGTTTGCGTAATATAAAATAGGGGGTCTCAGTTATTTTTTATTTTGTGTTATATTCATCTTGTGCAAAATCAAAACATTTTGCAGTAAAACAAAGTTGTTGTTTTTTTGAGAGGGGGGGGGGGGCATAATTTTCGGGCCCATGGGCGAAAGATGTGTAAATCCGGCCCTGCTTATGGAAGATTATGAAAGGTGTTTGCCAAAAGCCAATTTATTTATTTTCCTCCGTTTATGTGTATTCATAGCGTACTACTATGCTATCTATACAAAATTTGATTTGAATCATGTGAATTTGTATTATAGTGTGATACTTTAAATAGGAGCATCAAGGTCACAAATTTTGCATCGTCTCCATGGAAACTGCTGATTCAATTCATTTATTTTAGGTTTACCGAGTTAGGTTTCCATGGAGATGATGCAAAATTTGTTACCTTGATACTCCTATTTTAAAGTAACAGATTATAGTTTGATTTCACATCACGCTATGAAAGCTTGTTGGTGAAATGACACTCAAAATATAATAGTTGTGATATTTTTTAAATATCAAGTGAAAATTAAATTACATTTATAACTGTAAATTAATTCAAAACATAAGTTTCTAAAGTCATAAAAAAAAACAATTCGATTAAAATTTTAAAAGCCGGATTTAAATAAAAAAATCCGATTTTTAAAAAAATTGTTTTGAAAAAAACATAATTTTTTATACCTTGGACATAAGACGTACTTAAGAAATCGTGTACGGCAGCTTTTAAGTAATTATTTCCTTATGTTTCATGTATTTATTTGAATAATAAGGGTAATAATATCAGCATTGGTATCGATGTACACTATAAATCCATTGCAGAAATAGTTATTTTTAGCGGTCATCCATACATAAGCGGTCAATGCATAATAGTGGTAAGAGTTTCATTCTACTAAGATTAAATTAGAAAAAAAAAAAAAAACTGACCGAATTGCCTACCACAGTGGTTCTCAACGGGGGCGGTACCGCCCCCCTGTGGGCGGTGGGAAGATGCTGAGGGGCGGTGAACATGTTTTGGGTAGTAGGGGGGCGGTGGGTATATTTTGGGCGATAGGGGGGCGGTGGGAAAATTTGGGGATCAGAGGATAATAAATGTATTGGAATGTATTTTAATTGTAAAAATCGAAATTAAATTTTGCATTAAATCAAGAATCCAACTTGAATTATTTGGGTATAAAATAAACTTATGCACTCTGGAATCTTTAAAACTATTTTCTTACATTTTTTGGAGGTGACTTTTTTTATTAAAATAGTTAAGCTTTTTGGTTATCAT
>JAXGGA010003899.1:0-95780 GCA_038373865.1 Uloborus plumipes | reverse complement strand
GTTTGTAAATGGCATAGTTCCATTTGAAGCGTGTCTAGGTATGCATAACAATTCATCTATAATGAGAAAATAATGTAAAAACTGGTATTCTTGGAAATTTGTAGCCATGAAAAAATATCAGAGAACTTTTGCACAAAATATGTACGAGACATTTCATAGAAAGTGTTGATGAAATTTCTCACGTAGCTTAACTTTTATCTTATGTCTATCTATCTATCTTGATATATATGTATATATATATATACAATTATATATATATATATATATATATATATTATATATATATATATATATATATATATATATATATATATATATATATATAGCTTTTACACATGCAAACATTTTACATCTATGATGAATACCGATCTCACTTAGGTACTTAATGAACTGATAGATTTTCACCTGTGTATATTTTTGAAAAATGTTTTTTTTCTCCGTAGTCGTTCTATAATCATATGCATACATAGATAATAGATAAGTGAAGATACTCAAAGTAAAACTAATTAAGTGCATATGATGAATATAGAACAATTAGAAAGTTAAAAAAATAAACAAAGAATAACCGCGAAAAAAATTACATGTAGAAAAAGGAATCGGTTCATTAAGAATACAGTTTTATTTTTTATCCGAGTGTAAGTGAAGGATTGCTCTAAAACATCAATTTATGATATTGAGCAAATGCAGTTTGCAATTATAAATTTGAAGATCAATTCAATAACCTAAATAGAAGAATTAAATCCGTGGCCTCTTCACGAGATGCATTATTAAACTCTGGGCACTACTGCAAATATGAAGGTGTCGTTATAGAATAACATAACATCCCCCAGTAAAATTAATTCATCCTTAAACACAACTTAACCTTTCAATGTGTCCCCTAAGCTTCTGCTCAGAAATCAGGTACCCAGTCTCCTTCGATGTGGCAGATAAGAGTACCACTTGTCAGTTCCTGGCAGACAACATCCAGCAAACGATGCCATCCTGCCTCCAACACAAAATCGCTTCGAATCTTTGTGGAGAGGTGGGATTAAGGGTGGATAAAAGAGAGATTAGAGGCACCCGCTGGGAGGCTCATTCCCTTCCCGCTCTGGGGGCTCATCTCCACCCCCAACAGCCGTTAGGGGGTCGCTTAGAAAGAGATAAATCCTAGCGGAGCAGTGGTGCGAACAACTGATTTTCTAATCACTGAAGAGTATTCCCAGCTAAACCCCCACCTCATCCCCATTTGAGTGTGTTCGCCGGGTGGCGTGCGTCACAAAAGTGAAAAAGGAAGCAGGAAGGGAGCAAAATTCTCGGATACAAATTCGGGGATTATTTATAAAGTGGAGTCCCTGTGGAGGACTGAGGTAAGATTTTTATTCAAAACTCGTGACTTGTAATAAGAGAGACTTGTATATTTCTTCAATCAAAGGAAGGAGATTGGCAATTTTTTGTTGATCAGTGATTGAGTCAAACTACTCTACTACTTAGTGAAAGTAGTAAATTGCATAGACTCAACACAAATGAGCAAATTGGTCTCTCCGCTTAAATATTTTGCTTGTTTCGTTAATCTCCACTCTGCAAAAAAATGAACTGTTGTTTTACAGTATAATACTCGTAGCCGAGGTTCCAATTTAAAGCTCTAAAATGCACAGTGATAAACTGTAATACTAGTAATTTTACAGGTCCGTGCTGTAAAGTTAGAAATTTTACAGTTTATTGCCGTAAAATTTAGCTGTATTATATTGTAAAAACAACAGTGTAATACTGGCAGCAGAGGTTCCAGTTTAAAACTGTAAAATGCACGATAATAAACTGTAAAATTAGTAATTTTGCAGTTTATTACTGTAAAATCGGCAGTT
Organism: Uloborus plumipes; assembly: GCA_038373865.1. Classification (NCBI taxonomy): domain Eukaryota; kingdom Metazoa; phylum Arthropoda; class Arachnida; order Araneae; family Uloboridae; genus Uloborus; species Uloborus plumipes. The sequence goes on along the minus strand of JAXGGA010003899.1, from coordinate 93,939 downwards.
CATTACTGTAATACCGACAAACCATTTGTCATTTTACAGTTAAATGACAAATTTTTACAGTTTATTACTATAAAATTAGCTGTATTATACTGTAAAAACATAATATTCATTTCTTACAGTGTAATTTTAAAATTAAAACTGCCTTTTATTCCACCACGTTCATTTTCTCGGACTACTTCACTTCCAGACAGTAGACCAGATAGAGATCTCCTGCAAGAGACCCTCTACAGTCCTGAGGCACCGAAGTTAGCGGCTACGGTCCTTCGGACCTTCGACAATATTTAGCACAATCCGTAGACACGACATCATCATCATCACTTCACTTCCAAAAACTAAAGCATCAAAAAATGAGTTCCTTGAAGCTCTAAAAATCATGTACGCTATAAACTTTACTAACTTGAGAGGGGTAATTTACTAACTTAATGTTATTTCTTTTGTGATGTTGAAAAATGCTTTGCTGTTTTATAAGGGAAATAGCATTACCGGAATCGATTGTCCAGGTATTACGAAGAGGCCGCAGGCGCTAAGATCTTAGAGCCACCTTAAATTAAGCTTTCGCTGCAATACAATTTATTTTTATTTATTTATGTATTTATTTTATTTTATTTATTAATTTTATTTATTAATTTTATTTATTTTTCATTTTCTTGAGCAATAGTTAAAATTCTAGCGCATTAGATGACGTTGATGCTCATAGAATTCTTGTAGAAACTTACGACGATCATGCTCTGTTTGAAACAGCTTGTAGAAACTAATTTAGACGCGTTAAAAATTGATTTTTGACCTTGAAGTTTGAAAACGATAAAGTTTAAAGACAAACAACTGGAAGCGGGACTTCGTGAAAACTCATTTCAAGCGCTAGATGAACTTTCAGAATCATTGAGAGTTGATCTCACAGCAGTTTTGAAACGTATGAAAGCATTAGGAATGAGTCGAGCAAAATTATTGGAACCAAATCAGTTGAAACTGAGAAACGTCAAAGAGTATCTTTTCTCGTGAAAAACTGCTGAAAAGAAAAATTTAAAAATGCATATGATGTATTTCTCTTCCATTTTATCAAATTTTTGTAAAAAATGAACTTCAATTTAGAATAATTTAAAAAAAACGCTTCAAGGTGCACACCCCCATGCTAAAAACTAATGTTTTGCCAAATTTTTTGAAAATCGACCGAACGGTTTTGGCGTTATTCTCGTCACAGACAGACAGAAGGAAGGAAGAAACGAAAGAAAGACATACCCTCACCATCAGTTTTATTATTAGCAGATATAAGAGATAAAGTAGAATATTGGTTTTATTTTTGAAAATTCAATTTTTCAACAAAACCTAGAGACTTTTGTGATTGGTAAAAAATATAGATTTCTCTTTAACCAAACAATTTTTTCGACTGAAAATTAATGATTACAAAACCTTTCCATTTCGGCATCTTTCCCATACAGTTGGGGAAGATGCCGTTAGTGCAATTTCCGTAGGGAGAAGACGCTGTATACGATATTTTCACACCAACTGCGGCATACAATTTATTTCATCGAATCACATTTTTTCCGACGTTTCGGTGTAGTTTTTAAGTTATGCTTTGAGAAAAACACTTGTTTTTTTAGGGCGTGTCGAAAAGATACGGCATCTTCCCTAAACGAAACTACGGCGGCGTCTAGCCAAAGGCATTTAACACTGTTTCGGGAATTCATCATAGCGGTAAAAAGACAAAACACTGTAAAAACACCCTTTAAACCTGCGGTAAATTAAAATCAATTTATGAATACTCTCAAAGTGCATTCTAACTGACTGGTTAGTTGTTTTTGTTGATGTTTGTTGATGAAACACATGATACGACATAGGCGTTTTCCCCCATCTACTTTATCCGTTTACCTGTCTGTTATCCAAGCATGTATATTTTAACTTAATAATAGTTTAAAAAAATATCGCATGCATTTCCCTGTTCCACATAAATCTTCATTTCTTAAAAAAAATTGAAAGTTGTCAAGCGTCACACCACAATTTTTCCTTCTATGCCAATATTCTCGCGTTAACGCTTCAAGAGCCAGGAAATTGAAAGCGAAAAAAAAATGAAAATACTTCAACTTCTATTTTTATTTACTCTTCCTTTCTAGTAATTAACGATAAAGTAATTGAATTACCAAAAGAAACTAGCCTTCTATATTAGCTGTGAAAATTATCAACGTGGAAGATTTTTTTCCCGCTTTTGACACCAATTTTCGCAAGTACGCATAATTAAATAAACGGGAAAAACTGCTCGAGATAGAGCTTGTAAAAATCACACATCATAATAGGTAATTACGAAAATCATTGGTTGTTTTTCTTTTTCTATGAAAGAATACGGTTAGCTTTAAAAATATCTCCGCTGATTAAGTCTAAGAAATAATAAATTGGGAAACAAAACTAATACGGATAGATTACTGTAAAAGCAGTTATGTATACCAGAGTTGTAGATGTTCTTACAGCGGAATATTTATTTTCATAAGAAATTGTTTTTAAATATTGAATTTCCATGCTATGTTGAGAGGGGTGGAGAACATGTAAATTGAGCCGGTAAGTCCTTTAAAATATAAATATTTATGCAAAATATTGCAATGTTTCACCTGATTATAAAATTAAATTTTATTAGTGTAAAAGCATTTAAAAAAAGTAAAACAAACAAAAAAAAAAAAGATTACGTAAAAGAACAGCTTTTTGAAAAAAAAATACTTTTAGCACCTACTTTATGCTTTACACAGTTAACAAAAAAGTTGAGACGAAAAAATTTCTCCCAAAAATATCACAGAATGACTTTAGATTAAAACAAAATAATTGATGAAATTTTCGGGTTTTTACTCTCTCCCTTGTACTGCCGGTCAGGGTACTAATTTTCACAAGGCTCCTAAACGCGATTGCTTCTTACCATATATTACTCCCTTTATTTTGCAAACTTAATTATTTTTCATTTTAAAGGAAAGTATTTATGACATTTAATTAATATTATAAAAGCACGTACGCAAATATTTTCTCACTCACTATCTTAGTTCACAAGAGAAACGTTCATTAAATATTGCCGCTGGAATATTTTAGTTGATATACTTTTTTAAACTTTCAGAAAGAAAATTAATTTTAAACATTTTTTTTAGCCAGAAATTCCGACACTTTTGCATTTAAAAAAGGTTTTAAATTTAATAATTGACAATTTCTAAACCATAATTAACCACAGAAATTTTCAGATATTTAATAAGGAATACTTATGATAAGAGTACCTTTACTTGTTTTGATTACATTGCGTTAAAATTAGAAGGAAATAATCAGTTTCTGCAATCAGAAATTAGTTCTTATCATCAAGCGTTCAAATATTTTTCTCGTATATATTTCTTTCCCTAACACAAGCAAAAAAGAAAACGAATGAGCCGATAAAATAAATAAATACATACAATAAAATGAGACGAAATAAAAGAAATATGAAACCAGAAGGCAAGATTTTTGAAGACGTTTTGTTGTTTTCTCATCGTTATTTGTAAATGAAACTCGATACACAATTCTTCCTTTTCAAACTAGAGGGGAAAAAATCACAGCAAACATCTTTCTCCAGAGCATCATCCTCTAGTTTTCCCTAAGGGATGGGATTTTATCCCTACACTAACGCACCTGCCTTTCTAAAGGCAAGCTAAAGTCGCAGCCAAAAGCCATGGGAAACCTGCTGACTCTTTGGAGGGGAAAGAGGAGGCTTAAAAAGGGGTGCACTCTCCCTTCTGCTACTAATGCTGAAAGCTTAATGGGTCTAATCGAACTGTAGGCAGGGAGGGAAAGAAGTTTTCCCCTTATATATTTCAAGTTCTCTGAGCGGAGTTTATCTATATTTTTCCGAATGTAACTTCTTTTTTTCTGCAGGAGAGGGGAGAGGGTTGATTTTTTCCGTGTTTGGGATATTAAAAGATATTTCTCCGAAGTTTCTGTGATTGTTTGAGTGTGGTTTAAAGATTAATGTATCGGGAAGTGGTTATCTGAAAGGTGTTTCCGATTTTTAAAATATGGGCGAAATTTTCACTGCCACTCAAGTTTCAATAACGAGAGAAAATCTCGGAACTAAAATGTTTGAAAATATGCAAAGAATTAATTTCAAATGCGAGTAACTGTACAGTTATTTTTTTTTAAATAGTGTAAGAACACTTTTTACCCGAACTCTTCCTTAAAGAAATCGTTTCCTTTTACTTAAGGGCTAGAAGGTAATCGTCGCAATCAAAAGCACAAATTTGAAAACAAATATATGCATTAACGTAATTAAAATGAGTAATTAAAAAAGAAAATTTTCCCAATAGAAAATAATGCATATGTGTTAGTGATTGTTAAGCAACTGAACAAGTAGTTACGACTCGGCAATTGGTTTAAAACTTGCCTGCATTCGAGACTTCCTTAAGTAGCATTTGTTGGTCCTCCTGGCCCATGAACCATTTTTAATAGGACAATGATCGGTCACACACAGCAATAACACCTTATGACGTTCTCTGCACTGATCTATCCTCTGATCCACCACAGATTTTGTACATCTGGGGTCAACTAGGATACTGTAAAATTGCTAATTTTACAGTTTAATACCGTGCATTTTACAGTTTTAAACTAGAATCTCTGCTTCCAGTATTATACTGTTGTTTTTGCAGTATAATACAGCTAAATTTTACTGAAATAAACTGTAAAATTGCTAGTTTTACGGCTCATTACTGTGCATTTTACAGTTTTAAATTGGAACCTCGACTGCCAGTATTATACTGTAAAAACAACAGTTCATTTTTTGCTGTATAGCACACCTGTATCAACTCGCTTACACACGCAAGAAGTCACACAAAAAGGTGCAAAAACCTCCATTCATTTGAGATTTTTTCCAATAAAAAATAATTATTTTGCGTTTATTTTTTCATCACTCTCTTGGTGTCATCTTGTTGGTTTCGTCTTTGTTTCGTTATGTGTTTCTGGTTTATATGTGTAAGTTTAAGAAAAAAATTATATGTTCTCATTATTTGTTATGCATTTCTGTTTTTAATTAGTCACCTGACAGTTTTTGCTTTCATCTTAACATTTGAAATTTAAACTTTGTATTTGTCTTGTACTGAAATATTTTTAAAATTTTAGAAGTTTTATGTCCATTGTATTTTAGATGATTTTCGCTGAAATCTCTTCATTTTTTAAATAAAATCACCGTTTGGCGCAGTATAGCCTAATAAGGCTCTTGCGCCAATAAACTCACTACAACCAACCAACCAACCAATCACTCTCTTACATTAACACTGTTCTTACGAGTGCAAAATTTTGTTTCATTTTGACTACTCCGTCTAAGTGCACCAATTGTTTTGTTATAGAGTATTCTTTAAATTCGTTATCGCTTTGTTATGTTTTAATTAGTACAAAATCTATTTTAATGATGTAATTGCCCATGGTTATGAATTTCTTTCTGCGTGTCAGTACTGGATTAATTATCATCTATTCAATTTCTTTGTTTGGTTTTTATTACTAGCATGGATCGAAATATTTTTTGCATAAATAGAAAAACGAAAAAGCAACCGTCAAAGTTTTCTTAAAAGAGAAATTAATATTATTCATCAGAAGATACTAAAAAGAGATCGGAAATATTTAAACTCATTCGTGTCTAATAGCAGGGTATTAGTGTATTTCATTAATATAAATGTTGAAATCAAGAGCATGTAAAGATTAAATCTTTTTAAATTATGAATTGCATTTATCATGTTATTTTTGACACATGGACCATGTATTTTGATTAATATCTGCGGAAAGTAACTGAAAGAATTAGATAATCTTAGAAAAACACCCCTACCTCATGGAAATGTTCGTTTTAGAAATTAGGGGATGGAAAGAAATTCAATTCTATTTTATATAGATTTATCATTTATAGCATAAAACACACTGGAAAACACACTTGGTTACATTTTTGTTTCATTACATGAGCTTTACGAATAATATATATATTACTTCTATAAAATAAAATAAAACTTTAATGGGGGTGCGGGGTTCCAGAAATATTATTTAAATAGCCTTTTTTGTAAAATAGACTTTGTTAAATAGGACTTACTTTCTGAGATACATCCATTACTGAGCAAAAACAAAAGCTTAAATATTGTTTAAGAAAAACTACAAAATTTAATTACATTGCATAAAAGTAGAGTCCGGGTTCTTCATCAAGTGCTTTCAATGAAGGAACGATCTAACATATTTGGAGTCTTTGCAAAACGGAAAAATAGATACATCTGATACCGCCGAATCCCCCTGTATTAAACTTTCAAAACTCTAAAAAGCAACAAAATTGCGATAACCAAAGTTATAATTTAGATCAAAAGAAGGTTTTATCAGAAGAAATTAGAGACAAGCTAGTTTTTGTTAATTGTTAGTACCTAATAAGGGGAGCATTTTCTCACAAGTCCCTTCCCCTTCTCTTTGTGCTTTTCCACCAACCCCCCTCTTAAGTATACAATCATAGCCTACAATAAATACTTAATTTCATAAATTTTTATTCAAATCTTGTATTGATTCATCTTTAACCGAACTAGAAGTAATCTTATTATCTTTAAACGAGCAATTCTTGTATATATTTCGGATCTCGAAAATCGCTCTAACGATTTTGATAAAATTTTATATTAAGATAAAGTTTTGGTTTTTGAGTTCATCTTTATCGGCGTTTTTTCTGTAAAAACGCGAGTTTTCACAAAAAACTCCGACTTTAATTCCTTCATTAAAAGTTTGAGAAGATTTCTTACGCCATTCTCTTTATGATTACCAATATTGTTACTATTTCATAGCAACCACGTTTTATTATAACAATGGATTTCATATTTACTCACATCAGTGTCAATTTAAATTTTTATGGTACTTGGCAAGCTCGTTTTGACAACGTTAGAATTGCTATTGTTTTTGAAATGTTAAAGATATCGATTAAAATAAAATTATCGTGGTGTGATTTTACGGTGCGCGTCGTTTAAATAAGGTTGTAATGATGATGATGTCTTGTCCAAATAAGGTTGTTTTTGATACGCTTTTATTAGTTTCACATAAATTCACATTTTGTTTGTCAGTATGTATGTAACTCTGAGTAAAAGATAAAATTCACGTTCTTTGCAAATGTAAAAGTAATATGTTTAATACTATTATTAATACTAAAGGCTAAACTGTATTTCATGCTCATCTTTACTAATAATATAATGCTGTAGAGTTTGTTTGTTTGTTTGAACGCGCTAATCTCAGGAACTACTGGTTCGATTTGAAAAATTCTTTTTGTGTTGAATAGTCCATTTATCCAGAAAGACTTTAGGCTATAGTTTGAAAAAATTCGATAAGCGATTCGTTTTTTATTCGAATTCAAGGCAATTTTCACATAAATCGCCGAATACTGGGGTTAAAAATTACTTGCACATATTAATGTCATATATCGTTGGAAGCAGAAAAATTTTGTCCGTCCTATGCAGTTTGCTTCGATTCTCTAACTTAAACAAAGCACGAGTTATTCAATTTGTAAACTTGCCTTTTGCAAGAGTTCACCCGATTTCTTGCAATACTTGGTTCATTAAAACCATCAATAAAAAATAAACTAATTATTCCACAGTTTTGATTTTTACGCCATTGGATAGAGCGATATTTTTAACCCCAGAATTGATTCGACTTACAGTCGAAGAACTAAGCTTTTATCTCCACTAGAAAAAAAGTTACAAGCGTTTGAACTTTGAGTTCGAAAACCTCTTTCCTGATCAAACTATTAACGTTTTATTGCGTTGCTATGGCGACATCTTTTAAATTCATTGTTGGTGTCCTTTTCTTCATTTCGTTTCTTAAAAGCATTTCATTTTACGGCGTTTCAACAAGGCAAATAATGCGATCGTCCGTGTTTCACTTGAATTCCTGCCTACTTAATGACTTATATTTTTTTTTCTGGTACCATTTTCAAAATGTGTTTCAAATTAAATTGTAATTCATGTTTTTAGCAGGGATTTTTTTTTTGGCTGCGATCTAAATATTAAAACAACTTTTTTGTTTGCAATTTTGCAATTAATGTTACAGGAAGATAGCTGTTTGGAAATATTTGTTTTTGGTAGGGAATTGTTATTAGGGAGAGTGTTAAATATGTGCTACTTGACATTGTTTTTATTCCTGAGGAAGCAAGTGCAAATAATGCGATTGACTTTTTGATGCGAGAAAGTTTTTTAGCGAGCTGCTTTAGCGGGGAGTAGTTTTTTGAAATCGGTTTCGCTAAAACTTTCCTCCCTCCTTTAAATGCGAGCCGCCTTGGCGGCGAGTAATTTGTTTTAACTTTCTTCACTACTTTAAAATCGAGTCGCCTTGGCGGCGAGTAGTTTGCTGAAACTTTCCTCTCTACTTTAAAGGCGAGCTGCCTTGGCGATTATATATCATTATATACCGCCTTGACGGCGAGTAGTTTATTTAAATTTTCATCACTACTTTAAAGCCCGTGCAACGCCGGGCCCCACAGGTAGTGTATTATAGGTGTTTCAGTTGTTAGTGTATAACTCTGAATAAAAGACAAAATTCACGTTCTTAGCAAACGTAAAAGTAATATATTAAATACTATTATTAACACTAAAGGCTAACTATGTTTCATTTTGATGTATTAACCAAGCGGGGTTCGGCCCCGCTCGGTTAAAGAAAAATATTACTCGATTATTTAGAAAAGCCCCAACAGAGGAGGAGATACATGCCAAAACATCTCAAGAATAGGAAATTAAAGGAGTCACTACAAATCCGTTGCCAAAAGATGGTTACTAAAAATACAATACTAATATCCCATAAGACACTCGATTAGGCAGAGTTGTCATCCAAGATCTGTCAGTGCGGTCATCAGTTGCGTGATATCTATCGACACAGCCTCACGATAATAATAATCCACTGGGGGAGGGTGATTGGATTGATCAAGTTAAGCCGCTAGGAAACAAGATTGAATTGACAAAAATAAGCCCTTGGGTAACAAGATCGAATCGATACAGTTAAGCTCAGCAAAAGCTTGATGTACCGATTGTTGGCGAAACAGATTTTTTTTTTTTTTTTTGAATAACGAATAAAGCGTTGAATTTCAAACCAAAAGAACCTTTAAGTGGAGTAGTATTTGTTTTATGATGTTGTTTAGATTGTTTAGATTGTAAGCACGTTTTTTATTTTTATCCGTATCAAAGTTTACACGGCAAAAAATAAACTTTTTTTTTTTAATACTATAATACTGGCAGCAGAGGTTCCAGTTTAAACCTGTAAAAAGCATAGTAATTAACTATAAAATTAGAAATTTTAGTTTATTACTGTAAAGCAACAATTTTACAGTTTATGACCATAATCTTGCAGTTTATTACCTCGAAGTTAGGGATATTTACTGTAAAAACAACAATTAATACTGGCAGCAGAGGTTCCAGTTTAAAACGATAAATTGCACAAGAATTAACTGTAAAATTAGCAACTTTACTGTTTATAACTGTAAAATTAGCAATTTACAGTTTATTAGAGTAAAATTAGCAATTTTTACTATTTATTACTATAAAATTAGCTGTATTATACTGTAAAAACATCACGATTTTGTACAGTCTACTTACTTAGTCGGTAAAGTACATTTGCTATATGGTTTAAGATTTAACTGTTTGCTAAAGTGTTTGTGACTGTTCAGTTCAATCCCAATGGTGTCAAATGTTTTCTAAACTACATTGAAATATGATTTTTAAGGAATTTCCCCCAGAATTTAAGCATAAAACAAAGGTAAAAAGATATTTTTTTTAATTATTAGGTTAAAGTTTGAATTTTTTTTTGATGGACATTGTTACGCATTCTAATTGCACTACTGTTCTGTCTGCTCATGGCTAGATTTTAAATTACTCACCCCTTCAAATACACTGGACACACAGCGAACAATTTAATTTTGTACTCTTTTATTAGAAAAATCTCAAATGAATGGAGGTTTTTGCACCTAATTGTGTGACTTCTTGCATGTGTAAGCGAGTGCATACAGTTGTGCTACACAGCAAATAAATTAACTGTTGTTTTTACAGTATAATACTGTCAGTCGAGGTTCCAATTTAAAACTCCAAAATGCACAGAAATAAACTGTAAAGCTAGCAATTTTGCAGTTTCTTACTGCAAAGTTAGAAATTTTAGTTTATTGACGTAAAATTTAGCTGTATTATACTGTAAAAACAACAGAATAATACTGGCAGCAGAGCTTCCAAGTTAAAAAATAAAATAAACGGTAATAAACCGTAAAATTAGCCATTTTACTGTTTATGACAATAAAATTAGAAAATTTTACAGGTTAGTATTGTACAAAATATCAATTTTACTGTTTATTTCTGTAAAATTAGCAATTTTTACAGTTTATTACAATAAAATTAGCTGTATTATACTGTAAAAACATCATTCATTTCTTACAGTGTATAGCAACACCTTTTTTTCTTCTGTACAAAATATGTTTATTCAAAAAAAATTGTTTCACTTAATTTTTTTAACATTCCTTTCTGTAAAAACTTCTTTGGACATTTGTTTTACATTAAAGAATACTTTTTAGAGAAAAACGTTCCGCTTACTGTTTTTTTATTAATTATTTGCTTTTTTCTAAAAAACATTATTTCTTTTATTGAATATTAAACGAAATTCTGTAGAAGAAAGTTGATAATTTATAGCAAATTCAAATATTCTAAAACGTTTCATTTTTCTCTATCTTGAATATACTTGACTAGAAATCTATTGCATGTCATTTATCCTGTTATCCACTAGTACAAATAGCTTAGCGAATTTCCTTAAATGCAAATGTTATTTCTTGTATGAGTAAAATAATACAACGTGGGTCAAAGTACAAATAAAATCATCTAAAATAAGTTAATAATAAACCTTAGCAAGCAGCAATTTCGAGGCTGTCAAGCACAAGCCCCGAAAAAACAGTTTTGCATGAGATTTTCAACTATTTTAAACTAGCAAAAATACCCGACGTTGCCTGGGTCAGTAATAATATTGATAAACAATTTATACTCACCTTTGGTATTTTTTTTCCTGAACTGAAAGAACTCAAAACTCACTGCTTTGACGATTTTTAAAATGTCGCCAAATTTGCGGTAACTGTTTTGTTATACTTAGGATAATTTTGCTCCCCTCCCTACTTTATGAAAATACATAAAGTATTATTATGTCACTAATTTTTGTCACAGAGAAATAGTCATCAAATGCTGAGATACTATTGCTGACCATCAAATGATGCTAGAAGTTTTTGTCCTAAATGATTTCGAAATTAATGAGAACATTTGAGAAATATTTGTGCAAAAACGCAAATTAATGGTAATTTTAGTCTTTTTTAAGAGTTTTATTAATTTAGTATGCGGATTACTTTACATTTTGACATAATTTTAAAATGGTTTTTAATGGATACATCCGGAATCGGCCAACAAAAGAAAAAAAACTGAACTTTTCAAATGTGGGAGTATTATATTGATAAATAAGATTTTACCGCAGTTGATAAATATCAGACAATAATCGTTTTATTTTGGTTGCGTCGTGTAAGAAGTACACTACTCGACATTGAAAATGCAACACCAAGAAGGAGTGGTCAGAAATTCATGCAAATTTTACCGTAGACGCACGTCACTGAATTATGCAAATGATATGAAATGCGCAGCTCTCCGACGCACGTGAAGTAAGATATAAGAGAATGAATTTGAAAAGTGGGCTATGTTTATGTTGGTTTTTCTGCCAGACTAATTATCGGAGAAATTTGGTTTTTGTCTCGAAGGATACGTGCGATAGGAGAAAATGCCACGCCGTCCTCAACGAAGACACTTCCAGCATATAGACGACTTTACAAGGGGTATGGTGATCGGACTGAGAAGGGGAGGTTGGTCCATACGTCAAATTGCAGCTGATACCCACATGGATGCAAGCACTGTGCATCGGCTGTGTCGGAGATGGTTGGAAAGAGGAAATGTAGCCACATTGAGGGGTGCAGGTGCAGCCAGAGTGACGTCAGACCGCTTGGATCGAAGGATTCACCGACAAGCTGTGGCGGACCCGCAAGTCACTTGTACGTCGATTCTGCAGCACGTGCAAGGTACCCTGGATGTTCCTGTGTCGACCAGAACCATTTCCCGTCGACTGGTTTCACGTGGCCTGCAATCACGGCGCCCGCTAAGAAGACTGCCATTGACCTCACAGCACAGACTCCAACGTTTGGAATGGTGCCGGACCAGAGCGACGTGGATGGCAGAATGGCAAACCGTAGTGTTCTCAGATGAATCCCTCTTCTGTTTGTCCAGCGATAGTCATCGCATACGTGTGTGGCGTCGACGTGGAGAAAGATCGAATCCGGCAGTAACTGTGGAACGCACCACAGCGCGACAACGTGGCATAATGGTTTGGGGCGCTATGGCATACAATTCCGTATCACCTCTAGTTCGTATTCGGGGCACTATGACGGCCCAACGATATGTAGATAATCTACTGCGGCCGGTGGCAATCCCCTACCTTCAGGGTCTGCCAAATGCAATTTTTCAACAGGATAACGCCCGGCGTCACAGTGCTCGAATCAGCCAACATTCTCTACGAGGTGTACAGATGTTTTCCTGGCCACCATACTCTCCTGACTTGTCACCAATCGAACATGTGTGGGACGTGATTGGACGCCGTTTGCAGAACCTGCCACTGCCTTGTTCAGAGGACGAACTGTGGCAAATGGTTGAAAGGGAATGGAGTGTCATCCCTCAGGACACCATCCGCAGGCTTATTGACTCCATGCCTAGACGTGTTTCTGCGTGCATCGCTGTCCGCGGTGGTTTTACTTCTTACTGAGCCGACGCCGTCCTCGCTCTAAATTTTGCTTATTTATTTTGAAATAAATATCACTTATTGTTCCATGCTGTCTCTGTCTTCTTACCAAATTTCATCAATTTCTGACCACTCCTTCTTGGTGTTGCATTTTCAATGTCGAGCAGTGTATTATTACGTAGTCTTTGGCACAAAAACTAGTGTCAGTTGAAAATATCGCCGAGGATCTCAGTCCTTAAAATCTTCTTGCTACAAATTCGGCAAAATTCCTGTTCAATTGGATACTAAGTAACTGCTCAATTGCAAGTACCCCAAGAAAGTGCCCAATGAACGCAAACGAATTTAAGAAATGCCGTTTAGTTGTATTTAAAGCTCCATCAAACTGGAAAATAATGAACCTAATCTATTTATTAGTTGCCAATCTCTTCAAGTAATTATCTTACCGATACTCTAAAACACATATTAACAAAACTCGCGAAAATATCTAATGCAGTGAACAATCTACTAATAAAGGAATATAATTTATTCTACAAAATAATGTTTGCACGTTTTAAAGCACAATAAAAAACACATTGCTTAAGGATAAATATTCTACTTACAACTAAGACTACAAAATGTTTTAAAATACAAATTATAGTATAAGTTCGTTAGAGAGCTGGCACGCGAGCGTTTCCAGTGTCTATGTAGAAGCCTGGATATTAACCATGAAGCTGCAGAAAGAAAATAGGATTGTATCGAATGCGGGCTCGGGATATAGTAATTGCTCAGGGATTTTGGTAAGCGAATATTGGGAATTGAGACAACGCCACATTGGCGTGATGTGGAGTATGTAGGTGGGCATGTTAGGAAGGACTCGTTTGCGTAGGTGTGTGTGGAAAGGCGTGACGTTGACCTGGGCGCCAGTTGTGGGCTAGTCGCACCGGGTATTTTAGTGGGTTACTACGGTGTATTGTGGGATCATCTGGATCTTATTGTGCACAAAGGCGAGATAATTGAGTCGCTCGGGGAGTCCTTGCAGGAGGATGTTCAATGGCGATGAATGTTAGCGGAATGGTGAGTGCAGGTGGAAGCTGCTGAGCTCGGATATGGTGGCGTTTTTTGGGGCTGGTTAATGACATATGCGAATTGGTTGGGGGTAGAGTGGAGTGGGTAAGGGCGCTATTGCTTAACTGTATCTGACGATATGAAGAGCTAGCGTTTATGGGAGAAAGTTACATTAGTAATGATGCATTCTGTTGAATGGTTGTGGGGGTCGTGTGGGAATAGGAGACTGACGTAGATGCATCCTCGGGTAGCGAAACTGGTCGCGCATAGTTAAGATGGGGCACCGAGGTGATGTAATTATGGGCGGGGTAGTGGGGGTGGGGGTGTGGGGGGGGGGAGGTGCAAAGTTGGTGCGACTGTGGTTTTTTTCTTTTATAGGCAATGGAATGCTTCTTGTCCATAAATGTCACCCATCTTTGAGATGCACACTTCTTATGTTTGCGTCTTACAATAACCAATTCTCCAACTAGCAGTAAGTGATAATGCATCCAAGAAGAAGGGATTATTTTCTGTCTGTCAGATAAAACGTTGGGATATCTATACCCTGAATTCAAATTATCTCTCCAGAAGTATCTAACACGTCTTAATCGAATAACTTTGACACCTTTTGTCAGCCTTTTCTGAGAAGCAAACTATCAAGACGCTCTGCCTTGGAAGAAAAAGCGAAAGCTTCCTCTCTCACAACTATAAATAAGTTGTCTTTGCCATGATCTAAAATCAACTTTCATTAAGTATGAAGAGCTCTTGAGTGTTTTATCGGGTTCAGACTTTCGTAATAGTGGCTTTTCTTGTCTTTTATGTGTGCCGTCTTCAGGAAAGTTAGGTGACAAGTTCTTCAGTTTAGTAAACATGCCGTTGAACTGCAGATATAAGTTTAGCCCTAAGTACTAAAATGAAGAGGATTTATTTTATAGAATTACTAACTGCGTACCCTTCTCTGCCCGTGTTTCTGCCGGGTTGGATGTTTTAGTCAAACTCATTCCTAAATTTTTCAATATTAAAGTGCATATATACATACATTATGGCTACTTCTGTAAACAATTTTTTGTCTTATAAACTAAAAAATCTGGTATGGACCCCACACTACTTCCTTTTACGTGTAAATTCTTAGTAGTTGCCTTAAGTGTTAAAAAAGTGCTTGGAGTGAGCAAGGTAACAATTCAAATATTTACTTCCCAATCTGCCACGAAACAATGCAAAAATATTTTACAATGGTTAATTTTCTGAATATTGCTGATTTTAATATCATTCAGTGAATGTTTCGCAAAATATCGCCAATAGCGCCAAGTTGAACCCAAATTCAAAAAATAATTTTTTTTCGCCAAATTTGTCGCCAACTTGGCGATATGTCGCCAAGTTGGCGTCAAACACTTGCGACCAAAAGCTTGGCGACATATCGCCAAATGGTCGCGCCAATTCATATCACTTGAGTCTGCATTGAAATTAACACTGATTTACCCCAAAAAAGGGGTAAAACACCCCCTTGGGAACATTCGAATGCAACCACAAGGGGAGGTGCACAACTAGACCATCCTCAGAGCCTACATACCAAGCTAGAAGCTTCTACGGCATATAGTTTTTGAGTTATGCGGGACACTACAGAGCTCCAACATAAACACCAAAACGGATTTTTCAAAATTTTTGCTAGATTCATATACTAGAAAGTATGTTGAATAAAATGATAGGTCACAGTTAAGTTTTTAAGGTACTTTAATTTTTTTAGGCTGAGGTTGACATTTCTATGGAATGATCCTAAGGTTGCCTTTTTAAGCATAAAAAATATTAGTATTCATAGTTTGCTACTTGAAAAATTAGCAATTTTTCCAGTTTATTACTATAAAAATTATTTTAAAATTAGCTGCATTATACTGTAAAAACAGCATTTATTTTCTACAGTGCAGTAAAATTCAATATACCAACTTTATTTCGAATGATGATTAATTCATCTCTCATTCTCATATTAAATCTCTCATTGTTCATTATGGTGTCATACAGGTGCAGCATCAAGCTTTCTACCAGAGAAGTTATGGTTTTTAGCCTACTTTCCCGTTAAAAATAAAAGAAAGACGAAAAAAGTATTAAGAGTAAGCACTCTAAGCCGTAATGCATCTAAAAAATATCGCCAAGTCCAAAAAATATCGCCAAGTTAAAAAATAAAGAGTAAAATGAATATATCGAACAAATTAAAATCTTGAAAGTAGGAGTATGAGATGGGGAATTTGTGTGTCGGC
The DNA here is from genome assembly GCA_038373865.1 of Uloborus plumipes. Lineage (NCBI taxonomy): Eukaryota > Metazoa > Arthropoda > Arachnida > Araneae > Uloboridae > Uloborus > Uloborus plumipes. The sequence continues at coordinate 77,887 of JAXGGA010003899.1, read as the reverse complement.
TCTGTCGGTCGCGTCGGTCGGTCCTGTGGTCGTCTGTCATGTCCCCCTAATAAACTTTCTGAATAAACATTCCTGATTTTGTACAAACCTTTTTTTTGTTGGAAAGATCTCGGCAAGTACAGCTCATTCCCATATTTGATTTTTCGATTTGAACAATTTTTGGTTCAATTTGAGCCGTTCAAAACAACCTGTCCCGCGATACTAACTTTTTAATGAACAGTCCGATTTGAACAAACTTTTTTTTGTTCGAAAGATCTTTTCAAGGATACTTCATTCCCGTATCTACATTTTCGATTTGAACAATTTTTCGTTCAACATTGAACCGTTCAAACAAGCTGTCACCCCTAATAACTTTTGAGTGAACAGTCCGATTTAAACAAACTTTTTTTTTGTTCGAAAGCATCTCGGCAAGGATACTTCATTACCGTATTTAAATTTTCAATTTGAACATTTTTGGTTCAACATTGAACCGTTCAAGCAACCTTTCCCCACCTAATAACTTTTAAGTGTGAACCGTCCGAATTGGAATAAACTTTTTTTTTGTTCGAAAGATCTGGATCAAGAATACTTCATTTCCCGTTGACTACATTTTTCGATTTGAACAGATTTTTGGCGTACATTCAACATTGAACCGTTCAAACAAGCTCGTCACCGCTAGATAACTTTTGCCTCAGTGAACAATCTCGATTTAAACAAACTATTATTTTATGATTGAAAGGATCTGCGGCAAGGATAACCTTCATTACCGTATTTAAATTTTCACATGTGCAACACATTTTTTTCGTTCAATATTGAACCGTTCAAGACTTCTAAACCTTTCTCTCACCTAATAACTTTTTAAGTGAACCGTCTGAATTGAATAAAGCGTTTTTTGTTCGAAAGCATCTCAGGAGAGACTCATTCTCATATTTCATTCCCTTTCAATTTGAACCATTTTTCGTTCAATGATGAACCGTTCAGAAAAATTTTAACATGAGCGCCTACTATGGGAAATTTAAATTGAATGTTGATTCTGAACTTAAGGCGGATATTCCTTCAAACTAACTTTGTAAGAAAACGGTTTTGATAATAAAATGTATGTTAAGTACTTTTCTGAAAAATCTTCTGTGAGGACTCTGATCCGACTCCGACTCCGCAAACATGGGGAAATGCAGGCTCAGAAAAAAATGACTGACTGGGCAGAACGATTTTTTGTTTATTTATTCATTTTTTTTGTTTTAATTATTTATTATTATTTTTTATTTATTTATTTATTTGGCAGATCGATATTTTTTTTGATTACAAAAATTGTTTCATTCACTAGAGCATTTATTCTTTATTTATATTTAACAACTGGCAACGGATTATAAATAAAATTCGAGACATTTTATTAACGAACGAGGTTTTTTTTTTCTTTGATAAAATGTGTTTTGATGTTCTTTGTACTTTTATTTTATTTATTAATTATTTTCTTTTGAAAACGATTGTGAAATTTTTCTACGAAGAACTATAACAGTTACATTCTTTAAAAGTGCGACAAAACTTTATTACTCGTTTATTTACTTTTTACGTGTCCATTTCATCTGATGAGAGGGGTAAATTTTGCTTTTAGAAATCAGCTTTAAGTGCTATAAAGGTATGTTTGACATAATTTTCAGTTTCAGATATTCAAGAGAATATTGATTAGATGCTAGAATGCCGATGTCGATGTACGGGAAAGTAGGCTCGTTTAGTTCTTTACAGTTTAACCCCCTTAGTAGCTTATACGTAGCACTTGCACTTTTTGGCTTCAGGGATTCATGAATAATGAGGCTAACCAAAGAAACTCGAAATATTATTGCATATGAGACATAATTTTGAGAATAAATTAACAGTTTCTTGAAATGCGAAAATTTCACTGCATGTCGCTGCGTACAGTATTCATTTTCGTTCGAAAACGGTTGTATTGATATGTACTGTTCGACCACGGAAGAGGTGAACATGAGGAAATGGAAGCAACTATTAGTTTTTATGGATGCCAGCTTTTGCAAATAATTGTGGGTTAGCCTCTAATTAAGACAGAATCACATGAAAATTAACAAACAAGAGCATAAAATCTTTACTTTCCCCCTGATGCAGATAGACTCGTCTTTCCTGTACGTTTTTCAGTTCCACAACATTCGTAGTCAAACAGTACAAATGCGAATTTAAATTGAAAGTTTGAAGTGAAACTTTTTATGAATATTGTTTATGCTTTGAAATTGTGATCCACAATCATTTTTTGTGACGAAATTGACGTAGTTTTTTTTTTCTTGTTGCCAAAAATAATGAAAATAGTAATTATACAATTAAAATGCTTTCGTTTTTTGATTGTTGTCAAAAACAATGAAAAATACAGTTATTATAAAGGTATTTTCCTGACAAATTTAACAAACTAATTTACATGCAAAAGATTATAGAGTGTATTGTCTGACCCCGGAAGAGGTAGAAAGGCTAACATCAAGTTTACTGGTGAAAATGGATGCTTCTATTTTATTTCAGGGATGCTTGATTCAAGCAAGGCTTCACTAGATAACGTTTTATACAGGCTGTTTCATTTCTCATAACATCAAAGGTGCTGATTTGCCCGGTGGAGAGAGCTGAGGAATCACCACCCAAATGTTTGTTTACATTTATTAGCATATTGTTTCTGCTTTAAAAAGTGATGTTTATCCTATCTTTGCGGGTTAAAAAGTATTGATATAGTTAACTGAAGTGTAGTACAGAGTGAATTGATGCCAAAGGCGTTATTAATACGGCTTTTTAGGAAAAATAAATTCCACTTTCAAGTAGAGTTGGTCACAACTTTTGATTCAGTCATCTCTTATTGGCATTCCGCTACTTATGTCTTATTAAATGAAAGTAAGCAAATACTGTATGCATTTTACGGGATCATGATTAAAATATTTGAGATATTTAATGTGAGTATGTTTCGAGAAGAGAAAAACATTACTCTTTCTGTAATTCAAAAAGAAAAAAAAAAGTCTAATACTGAATTCTTCTTTATTTGGCGATTTTTCTCTTGAGCCCGGCTAATGGAAAAGCCCCGATGCTTATTTTGCTGATTATTTTACACTTTAATTAATGGCTGGCTGGGTTACATGACGTAGTCATTTCCTATGTTGTTTGATTTTGTTTTGACGGACTATTTTGCATTAGAATTAAACTTTTAATGTCAATTACTTGGTTGTTATATTTAATTGGTGAAGAACGGAAATATTTAACGGTAAAGTTACGATAACGTGGTTGTAGAAAGGTTTTGAAAATATTGACGCAACAGCTGTGACAAAAGCTCCAGTAAAACGTTAAAATTCATCTAAAAGATAAATAAGATCATCAAATGGCATTAAATTTCTAGTTAAAGTTTAAACTAATGCACCCAATAAATGATACATGCCATGAAAAGGCATTAAATATCATAAAATGCAAAATAATCCTTGAAATTAAGTTAAAATCAACATTAAAATCTCTATTTATCATCAGTAACCTTGCCACTATCTCATTACTGGGACCATTTACCTAATTTATGTATTTGGAGAATTTTTTTCGTTTTATAATGAGCTGTTGGCGCGAAGATTTCTTAAAACTCTCTACGAACAAGCTACCGTAAATCTGCCCTCTCACTTGGAAAGAAATTAAAGCTTTGAATTTTAACCAAAGTCACATTGTTTTCGGCAATGTTTACATAATTTGGCGAAAGTTTTCAAAACGCGCCAAGTGCATCAAGTTATGGTTTTCCTACTACAACATCTATATCAATAAAAATGAGTGAATGCTTGTATGTTTGCTTGTATACTTGTTCTCTATACAAATCCACAGTTTGCGTCAGATTTTCATCAAACTTGACACAGAGGTTCCTTGATTGCCCTAAAATTCTCATAGGCGGGGTCTTGAAATTTTAAAAAATCTAAAAAGCTCAAATTCAAGTTTTTTGTCAAAAAATGACCCTTTTATAGGAATCTAGCCTATTATTAGGCCTATTTTTATTTTTTAATCGACATGAGCCTTTAGGTTACAAATTGATAAAATTTATGGTATTTAAATATTAGCATTTTCCAACAAAGATTAAAATTAAAACAATGAATTTTCATTTCAAGGCTCACCTATTTCATTTTAGCATGAAATAAGTCAAAAACAATTATAATTCAAGTTCTCATTTGACACAAAATATGTATGATACAGAAAAAAATTTTCTTATCCTCCTATCAGAGGAATTATGCGAAAACATGGATTAGAAGCCTTATACATGTTTCGCTTTTAGCTGGCGCTATTTTTCTGTGAATTTTCCGTGATAATTAAGTCCTTTTGGGAGTTTGTACCTGGAACTTTTTGTACAACCATGTGGACTGAATTCAACCAAATAAGAGGTATGTTGCAATAATAAAATGGCCTTTAAAATCAGAAAATGGCCTTTCTAGGCCTCTATTTGTAATCGACATGAACCTTTAAGCATACAACTTGATAAAATTACGGATATTTAATTCTAATTTTTGCGAGGTTTTTTTAGTCCTCCTATTAGAGGAATTATGCAAAAATGTGGATTAAAAACCTCATACTTTTTCGCTTTTACTTGATGCTTTTTTTTTTTTTTTGTGAACTTTAAGTGAATCCTGTTTTTCTTCCAGATTTAAACCACTCTTGGGCCAGAGATTCTTTGATGCACTAGAAATCACATGGGCGGAGTTTTGGACTTTAAAAAAAAAATCAAATATTTGAATTTCAAATTTTTAATTCGACGACAACTACGTCTGTAAGGGAGATAAGCCTTTAAGACGAGAAATAAATTAATTTCTGCTTTAATGTAATTTTTACTTTAAAGGTGGGAACAGTGAATAGTTTATGTTTTAAATTTGGCGGGTGAAATTAAAGCAACTTTTGCACTCTCATGCTGATATATTGCATGTTTGCTAATTATGCAAATACAGTTTTTGGCAAAATACAGACACCATGTATCTTTAATTTTCACATTTTGGTGAGACTATTTTTCTGTAAACGTTTAACTTTCTGTAATATTTTACTTTTTTCAAAGTTTGTACCTAAGAGACAGATTGATGCAAATTTTTATATACCCAAATAAGAATAGAATTCTTCCATTTTTTTTTTCTTTTCTGAATGCTATGTTGTATTAATACGCACCCGGGCAACGCCTGGTATAAAGCTAGTTTTACCATATAACGATGCTTTTTTCCCTTTCTTTTTTTAAAAACTTTCTCGGGAAGTGTAGCGTTTGAATTTCATTTACATTTTCTTCAAGTATTTGGTTTTTTATTTGTTGAACAAGAAAAAGTTTAATTCCAACAAAATTCGGAAAGAGTTTTTGTTTTAATTCTTTCTCTATACTGAAATGGCATTCACGTTTTAAATATAAACGGTTAGATCCTTAAGTGATATTAACTATAAGTTTCATGTCTAAAATTTATTATCATGTTTAAAACTTATCGTTTTAAAACAATTGCATTTTTATGCATTTTGTGTAAATTTATTATTTCTTATTGTATAAAAAAATAAATTTACGTATAACATTAATAACTGTCTTTATTCACCATTGACAGCATATTTCTTTCAAAAGTAACTGCTTTGTATTCTATATTTATTGAAGCTTTCTAGTGATGACTTTCAGGAAATTTTCAAAATTTTTCATCGTAAAGATTTGAGGATATTATCTCTTTAAAAGAATTTTTGACTGGTTTAATTAGTAAGATTATTTTTCATTGTTTTATTATTTCATTGTTTTTTTATTTCATTGTTTTATTTCATTGTTTGATTAGTTTTCATTGGTTATATTATTTTTCATTGTTTTAGAAACAATTACAAAAGAGGGTTTCGAGTATTGTTTAGTTTTCTCCTTGTTTAGAATAATTTTTTTTCATTGAAATATACAATTTGTTGTGAATATGCCCAAGTGCGGAGTAGAAAGAACAAGAGCATTGCGGACGAGAAAACGTGTGGTTGAAATGACAGTTCAGAATGTAAAAAAGTGTCACTTATACCGCGTGTCTTTACGACACTTTTTCTTTTGCCCCTCTGTTTACTTATCCCCTATTTTTGACGATTCTTATGCAAGAAATAGCAAACTTGTGTGTGCGTTTGTCGCTGAACGATCGTTTCCCTATGTCCCATACAACTTTCTGCGTAGCCCTCTTAGCAGGAATAATTTTGACAATCCTGTAACTTTTTTTAGAGCCAATTGAACTTGAAAAGCACTTAAACTGTGAACTTAAAAATTTGCAATACTTCACTGGCGTGCAGCAAAAGCACAGGCAGCGTTAAAATTTTCAGGTCCCATCACAAAATAGATTTCTTTTGCATGTATTTTAGTTGCATAACAAAATAGTTCTCTTCCTGGGAAAATGACCCAGACAGGCAAGATATTTCCCTTGATCTAAATTTCTTCAAAATAAAAAGCAAAAAGGTCTAAAAATTTTTTTGAGTTCACATGGAGGGTGGGATTCGCCAGCCATGTGCATTGGGCCGTGGTAGTCCGATCGGTTAAGGCGTCTGGCTGGTAACCGGAGAATCCCGGGTTCGATCCTAGCCGATCAAAGATCCACCATCGTTGCTAATGGTGGCTGGGCGACGTTAAATAAGGGTCGTGGTCACAAAGTCCTCCAAGTGAAACGATATCTCTAGAGGTACTGGGCCAGGGGTTTGATCGGCTCTTGGTCTGGATCAAAAGAACAGAGCCTTCTTCAGGGACCCATTCAAACGGTTAAATCACGAGTTGTGGTACATACGGGGGACCCTGAAGTGAAAAGTCATGTGCATACAAGCTTTTAAGTGGTTTTCGACGAAGAAAATCCCTGCTTGGAATTTTTAAATTTTTTTTAAAGATGTTCTGACGTCGCTCAACCTGAATAATTATCGAAGTCGACTAATTCTCGCCGACTCAGTTTCCCTCAAATGGCCCATAAACAAGTCGGATTCAAAGAAGCAACTTGAGTCGGGTCATTTCCTGCGCGCCCAACACAAGCGAAACGGACTGGCACGGAAAAGGAGGCGCGTGGGGGAGTTCATTCATGGGGGCGTCCGCTGAATGGGCCGATCGATGCGGCCCGTTGATTGGCCGGCGCGACGAAACAGCTGGCGCGGCGCCCCCCTCCCTCCACCCACGCTCCGTCAATGGGGCCACGCCCCCTCCGCCCCATTGATGAAAAGGCTTCGCCGCATCCCGATGCGTCACCGGATGCCGCAGCCATTTCGTGCCAACCCCTTCCAGTCGTTGCCGAATATCTGCAAAATCATTCCGCTGCTGCCTCTTTACACCCCTCTGCACCCCTGCGAGGCAAAAATTCGATCTATTTATCTCGGAATTTGCCGGTGACAAATTTTTTCGCGGAATAAAATTCTTCTTCCATTACGAAACGCGCGCCAGGAATGGGCTTGGGCCCCGGAAGACGTGTTACGTGATATGGGAGCTGATAAGTGTGCTTTGAAGTTACTTCATCGAAGACCAGTGAGCGAGGAGTCGTGTTTACATGCGCAACATTTTTTTCTTTTTTGCGTTGAAAAAGAAATTGAATGATTTATCTTTTTTTTTTAAGCGTTTAAAACCCTTATCGAATTTTTATTGCAAACTTTCTACCTCCCTGTAATTATATAGTGTTGTTGAACGCGATATCACACACATTATTTAAGTCAGTTGACTTAAGACCAAGTGTAATAAGCAATTATTATGAAACTAATGGAATTTTTTTCTTCTTTATAGTTGTTTTTCTTCTTTTGTAGTCACTGGTCAACTGCTGTGAGAGCATTAAAACTTTGACCATTTCATTTTTATTTTGCTTCGCGAAACTCGCGGACATATTCTATGGATCACCAAGGCCCCCATTGTAGAAAACCATGGAAATGACAAAAATACACTTATTATTTCCTGCTAAACCCGAAACTGCATTATTGCCTCTGTAAATATGTTTTTTCCTTGATAATACTATTTATGCTAAGAAAACTACCACCAAAAAATGTAAACAAACAAATGAATTAACACATTTCGCTTCTGTTTTCATTGAAATGTTGCAAATAGTGGAAATTGTAAAAATGACACGTTTTAGTTCCATTTCTAACAGGCTCGTAATGATATAGCTCCCGTAATACGTTTTCTCCTTGATCATCCAGTTTTTGCTTCAAAAGGAAAAAAATGAAGATAACTTAAGAATGTGAATGACTAACTAAAGTAACACATTTCACTGAAATTACCCGCTGACTTGATTGCGGGAAATACAAAAGTGTAATGATTTAGTTCAATTTTCTTCAGAGCTCGGAATGACAATATTGCTTCTGTAGATATGTTATTTCCATGATAATACTACTGCTGCAAAGAAAACTACATTCTAAAAATAGGAAAGTAACTAAAGTGACAAATTCCACTTCAGACATACACTGAATTGTTGCAGTTACTGATAATTATAAAAAATACTTTAATGTAGTTCAGCTCCTTTTAAAACTTAAACTGATACTATTACTTTTGTAAATATGTTTCTTCCTTGATAATACAACTTCTACTAAGAAAGCTGCAATAAAAAATATGTGAAACGATAGCTTAGTTTGAACGCTCTAAAATGCATCTTGCAATGCAATCACTTTCAATGCCAGTGCAGCAACGGAATAAAATAAATAATTCCTAATTCCGAACTTGACCTTATACTAGTCTATCTTGCATTATTAAATACAGTGTCCTCCGCTTATTAAAATCACATTCGTTCTAAGGACGCTAGATTTTATAAAGCGCCCGATTTTATAAAAAGGCATACATGTAGGTACTTAAAAGGTTCAAAAGTTTCAATTAGGGTGAGTTCTGGTAAGTGCGTACCCTTTTTTTTCAAAGTTCATGTTTTCAAGGATGCTGCTCTATTGAAAAATCTTGTACACTCACAATTTTTTTTTTTTTTTTTTCTTTCCAGATCCTTTACTAAGATATTCAAGCATTTAATATGTTAAATAAACCATAAGCATAGGTTTTGTGACCTGGTTTATGACACCTATTCTAAGGTACGCACTTTCCCTACCTAGCGGGGTAAGTGCGTCCACCTTAAATTATGTGAATATGAGCAGGGAAAAACTTCTGGCACATGTTAAATATGTTACGTAGTTGCCTTGGGATAATTCCTAATACTAGAGATCAGCACTTGCTTGCACGGATGAAACGCAATCAGTGATATCCCACATGTCTTGCGAACAACTGTGATTTGAAGATTGAAGGAGTTGTGTCTGTGATTCTTCCTCTGTCCTTTTAATAAGACTAAGTAAGCAAATGTAAGTTGTTTTTATTTAGTAATAATCACTTATAGTCTACATAGTTTAATTTGGTTTAATACATTAAGCAGACTGCGTTTAAGCCATGGTTCGCACTTACCCCTTCTTAAATGTAAGATGAGACATGTGCGTTCAATAGTGTTGTTGTAAGTGCGTACTTCTGTGATTTTCTTTAATTCTATTTGTATGATAGATCGTTAGGTGACCTGAGTGAACAATTCGTTTTTTTTTTATTTTTAATAAGTACGGTTTTAAAATATTTTTCTTATTAGAATCAGCAGCAGTAAGAAAAAACACAAAATAAAGAGCAAAAAGAAAAAAAAAAAAGGTCATGATATGATATTTGTACTTTTTTTTTCCTTGTACATTGAAATAGTTTTTCACAAGGTATTCTTAATTTTCTTAAATATAATTTATTCATTACTCCACCTTCGTGTTTTGAATCAGTTGGTTCCTTATTTAGTGTTTCACTATATTTCATTGCTTCATTTGTCATTCTGGTTTAAATTAAGTCGTATAGCTTATGATCGCTATTTTCAACGAAAAATTTACTAACTGCTATCTAAAAGCCAAAATATTTCAGAGGTAGTGAATAAAATTGAAATCTTATTCAATTTAATATAAATACTTGATGGAAATGACGTCGGATTTATAATCGGCTTATAAAAGAGTTGGAAGCAAAATTAAAGGTGAATTACGAGAGTCGAATTTTCCACGTAATGGTACACACTTGCCTCATCATAATGGTACGCACTTGCTCCGCATAATAGTACGCATATGCCTCATAATAGTGGTACGCACTTGCCCCATCATAATGGTACTTTAAAGAAAGGGAAAGTGCGTACCGTCATATAAACAAATTTTAGTTCGAGTATTTGATCAAAATACCCCATGTATGTTATTAGTAGCTATTACTCAAAAGAAGCAACTTGCATTTCTTGACTTCAATTGCTTGATATGACTACAAGAGAAACTGAAACAAAATCTTCTCCATCTTTACTTTAGAGTTTTTTTGAAGACATTTAAGCTGTCTCTGATTGTGCTTCGTCTATTGAATCCAGGCCTGAATTCTACCTATTGAAATTATCATTAGACAGTTATCTAACATAGTCGATGTGTTGCAGAAGCCATTTCAGGACAGTGTTCATATAATTCCCAGTGGACGCACTTACCCCGTGGACGCACTTACCAGAACTCACCCTATCTGAAAAAAAAAACGAATCACTGAATTTATATATGGTTTTAAAACATGCATAACCGATCGGGCGGTATATTGCATGTATTTCTGCCTCAACCCTGGCTTAGGTTCGATAAATTACTGTTTAGTACTTTTAAAAGTTTCAAAATACAGTTAACTATATATGATTTACATTTTAATCTGCATAAGGGTCTTTAAATATTGACGTATTACTACTTGATTAACACAGTTTGAAAGTGAATATTAAGTGTTTGAAAGCTTTTAAAAAGTTCTTGTAATTTTCAACGCATATTAATCTTCTCTCTATGCTCTAAAATGCCTCAGATGGCATCAAGTGTTTATCTGACATACATTGAAGAGCGCAAATATAGTAAACTGTGACGTCTTCATCTTCCAAGGTACTCTTCTACTACTTCATGCTACATAACTTTGGAATTTATTCTGTCTGTAGCACTTTTCAGCGTAATTATAGCTGTCGTTTTCAATTTTAACATACGCTTTCCAAAAACTTGATTTCATAAAACGGAGATAGTCATTTCATTAAAGGATGGTTTTCACATGTGTTGATATTGTAATGATTCTGTTCCTGCTTATTTTATTTTAAAAAGCAGCTGATTTTATAATCCAATGATTTTATTAATGGCGGTTACTGTATAATGTAAAAAATACATCGTGTTTTAGCTTGATGCACATTTTAGTGAGCATAAAAATACTGTAGTCATACAACTCTAGCTTGATTTTAAAATCCTAGAACATTGTGTTTATTGGTGTTGAAATTGACTGATGCGTGTGATACTAAACTCTTGAATAATTATCTGTATCATGAGCATTATATATGAGTAATATGAGGTTTGTTATTTATACTTCTGGCTTAATAATGAAAAAACAAATATTTGTGATGAAAACTAGTTTTATTGTTTTACAACTATTTTTCAAGAAGATTGATATACTTTTGCATGAGCGTCGAACAATTTTCGAAGCATTTTTTCCATTCAGTTTCAGCCACTTAGAAACGTGCATTTTGAAATCATCAATCGCATCTTCCGGAGCCGAAAATCGTTGATCACGTGTTATTTTTCAAATGTTCGCGCACTGAAAATTGCAGTAAGAGGCTTAACCTATTAACTCGATGTTTTGACCGGTCAAAAACTCCGTTGTTTTAGGCGATACACGGGAGCTCGCATTGCCGTGATGAAGAAAGATTGGCGTTATCTTCTGCGTTTTAACAACTTCAGGGACGTGTTCAATCAAACAGGTGGTCAATTATAATTCAGAATTTACAGTCTTGTATCCCAATTAAGCCACTGTTGTCACGCTACCGTTTATTACGAAAAAACAGGTAGCAATTTGCTTCGGTGTGCTTCTCCCACAAATAACTTTTGCTGGATTTATTCTTGAAAGACACAAAATATAGTCAATTGCTGTTTTCTTTTCGGTCTCATATGCATGTATCCATGATTTCTCCACCTCTATAGATGCTATACATTGCCATCGATGCATTTTAAACGTATTTTCTTAATAATTTCCTTGCACTAGTTGACATGATTCTTCGCTTCAGCGATTTTCGAAATCAACGGGATCAGACTCGAGCAATTTTTTTTCCAGCCAAATGTTAGTGAAAACTCTTTTTGACGCTCTTCATACTAATACCCAAAGATGCTTCAATCTCACAGTATGTCGCACGAAGATCATGCTTCATTAGATCACTAGCAATATCGAGATTTTCTGTCACTACTGCCGATTTTTTACGACTTTCATGTAATTTGTCGTGGTGCGACCGTTGACCAGGATTTAATTAGTTATTCATGTTTTTTTAATTGCTATAACATAGTGTTGCAACAATTCATAAAGATTTAATTTCAACGATGCAGACCTGTCTTCATAATCCATGTCGAAAACTAGGAAAAATGGTCGCACAAAAATATTCACGAGTCAATTATCTTTTTTTTTTTTTCTGCCGAGGTAAAAGTTTTCAGCTTACTTTTAAAAAAACAAATCTCGTTAGAACAAGACTTTCTGGAGGAATTATAGTTAAAAATCACAAATTTTCGTTTGGAATCGTCAGCGATCACTTAGCAACACTTATTGTTTCCGAGGCCAGAAATATATAAGTAGCAACCTACGTATTACGTTCAAAGACTCTAATATATGAAAACGTTGGTCCTTTTAGAGAACATTACTTCCTAAGAATAACCTCAATTAACCACCTACTACACTGCAAAAAAATCCGTTGTTTTTACAGTATAATACTGGCAGCAGAGGTTCCAGTTTAAAACTGTAAAATGCACTGTAATAAACTGTGAACCTAGCAATTTTACAGTTTATTATTGTAAACTAGCGGTTTTACAGTATATTACTGTAAACTAGCAATTTTTCAGTTTACCCCTGTAAAATAAGCAATTTTATAGTTTATTACTGCAACATTACTGTAGTATTACTGTAAAACTAGCTGCATTATACTGTAAAAACAACATCTATTTCTCACAGTGTGCATTTCTAAATTATTTTTGGAGCACGATAAGTTTAGCTGTGAAAAAAAAAAAAACGAAATTATGCTTTTTCCAATTTCTAAAGTAAAAAAAAAGGCATTACACTCAAGTTTTTAGACTTACTTTATTTTCTTGAATTTCGAAATGCTCTAAAAATACAAATACATACATAGCTAATTAAGTGCACTGCAAAATATAAAGTGTTGTTTTTACAGTATAATACAGGCAGCAGAGGTTCTAGTTTAAAACTATAAAATTCACAGCAATGAACTGTAAAACTAACAATTTTACAGTTTATTACTGCAAAGCAGTAATTTTAGTTTAGTACCACAATTTTACAGTGTAGTGCTACAAAATTAGCTGTATTATACCGTAAAAACAACAGTACAATACTGGCATTAGAGGTTCCAATTTAAAACTGTAATATGCACAGTAATAAACTGTTAAATTAGCAATTTTACAATTTATTAATGTAAAGCAGCAACTTTACAGTTTATTACAGTAAAATTTAGCAATTTTGTAGTTTCTTTCTGTAAAATTACAATGTTCACTGTTTTTTACTATAAAATTGGCTGTAGTATACTATAAAAACATATTTTTTTATAGTGTGGTTTTTAGTGTGCAAACAATTTGGAGGTTCTGAAGTTATGTTTTGATCGTTTCCTTTGTTTAGCTCTTTATATTTCACTACACAAGGTCATTTTAAAATAACACGCTCAACTCTTATGCGTACTTTCTTCCGTTCCGTAGTTTTCCTAGCGTTGACACAGATTGAAATACGCAAATGTAATTGAAATATAATTTCACCGACATACACTTTTTCAGTCGTTTTCTTTGCAGCAGTAGTACTAACACGGAAAAAACACATTTACGTATACGATGATGCCACTCAGTGTCCTAGCGGAAACGGTAGGGAATGTGCGGCAAAGTTAAAAAGGTAAGGCAGAATAAAATAGTAAAATATTTCCAGTATTTTTACTGCCACATATCTAGTAATATGTTACCTGTATTTTCAAATTCACTGTCGATTACTGCTAGGAAGTTAATGGCTTGACAACTAAAAATACATAATTATACTAGTCGTTTTCAAAACATATTTCCCATATTGTAAAATTTTGTGTTTATCAAGAAAAAAAAAATTCAAATGATGAGTTCTTTTATTAAACCTTTCTTATTAAATATCACTTGAGATCAGCAGAATTCCAGTGCAGTAACTATTAAGTTGATATTAGGTGTCTTTTGATTTTAAATGTTTAATACAAGTGCACGCGGGGTGAAGGAAAATATCTCATTTCATTTACTTATTCATTTATTGAATCTCTTGCACATTATTTTAATAATTGATTTTTTAAAATATTTCTTTATATATAAATTCATTCATTCACGCATTGCTTTTCATTTTCATTCAAGACTTTATTCACTCATTTATGGATTTATTTTTGATAATTTAACTCATTCATTCATTTATTGCTTTATGATTTATTCATTCATGCCTTAATTCATTCATTAAGTTGATGAAAAATATTTCCAATTTAAAAAAAAGAAAAGAAAATTATAAGCAAAATATATTATTTTTTTACTTAGCCATGTTGCAAAATCGTGCACAAATTTTTTACTTTTCATTTTTCTAAGGTACAAATTTGTAGCTAAAAATAACAAATAATACTTCAGTATAGGGTCTATTACAAAATACATCATTTTTCTCCTTGTTCAATAATTTTCAAACATATTATCTTCTTCTTTGAGGAACTTTTTTACTTTAACTTTCCCTAACGTATAGATCCTACCTTAGATTTGTGCTAAAATCCCCTACTTTTTTGTAAATTTTAATTTAAAAGTACAAGATAAATATTATAACAGTATCAACTGAGGTGTTCTTTTATGCTGTTGTTCTAGCGGTCACCGAGATTGTACTATGCAAATATAATTTAAAATGTCCCTTGAGTTAGTTCACCAACGTTACCTTGTACTGTAGTTTTCTTGGCAGAATAAGTACTATAAAGAAGAAAACATATTTACAGCTACAACAGATCCCACGTTCTGAAGAAAATGGTACTAAATTGAGGCATTTTTATAATTCATGCTGACTTTTGTATAAATTTCATGTTAAAAGCTATTCTAATATATGCAGTATTTTTTAAAATATATTTATATATTTTTAAAAAAAAGTAAGCTCAAAGATATTGTGAAAGGATGTTTGTGACTGGCCAGCATCCAGGCGTCCCCATAGCACCTACAGACTTAAAACTAGGTACAAAATTAGTTCAAGCCCGTAGATTTGCACCTCGGAGCCATTTTTCTTAATTTCGAATTAGTTTTTTTTTTTAATTAATTTTTTAAGCAGGAATTTCACATACTTTACCACATTAGGGGTCAAAAAATCCCCTCACCCCTAATGTTGCACATCATTGAAAAGATATTTTTTCCTAGTTCGTTCCATTTATCTCCGTTAATTATAACAGGAGATAGAAGTGATTCTAATTTGGCCATTTTTCAAGGCTCACCTCGAGCAAAATTATATTACATTCAACCAAACCGCTCCAAAATTTGTTCAACAACGTCATGTTCGACAAACGAAACCAGTGACTCTTCGTTTTGTTTATTGCTTGTTTTAATTCAACAAAATATACACGTTTGCACGATTGCTTTTATCGCATATTTTCTTTCTTTTTTTTTTAAACATTTAAGACAGGTTGTTATTTCTTACTGTAGTTTAGTTTATTTTGCTTAAACGTGATTTCATATGAATTACATTTCGTGTTTGAGTTAATTTTTTTTCTGCGAGGGAAAGGAACAGGATTTTCTCCTTGGGCTAGATATTTTCCTATATTTTTTAATTATGTGATATTTTTTTATTTTTTATGTCGGTAGGGGGGGGGTCTCTTTTATTTATTTGGCGAATTATTTTAAATTGTAAAGGAACGGTTTTTTTTTTTTTTTTTGTCGTGTGCCAGCCAGGCTGGCAATATGGAGTGCGCTGCTTCACTTTTCCAACTGTACCCTTATTTGGTGTGAAGTCCGACTTCCACAGTACACGCATGCCATGGGGACCCGTTTATAGGGTAGGCAACCTTTCACACAACAACACATTCATACAAAGAAAGGACAAGGATAGGAGAGAGAAAGCACATCCATGCCCAAGCCGGGATTCGAACCCGGGGCCACACCATCTATGGCAGACTACTCTGACCACTAAGACAAGGTGGCCGGCAAAAGGAACGGTTACTGTGCTTTTAAAGGGTATGTGAGCATTTCAGTTAAAGAAAATGATTATTTTATATCAAGATAATATGGGGAGGGGTATTATTTTCTTTTTCAGCGGGAACACGATATTCAGTGGCATATAGTCGATTTGACTGACTCTAAACCACCAGAATCAGGTTAGTTATGAAGCAGCCGAAGGCGGTGAGGTAATCACCGCAGGCGACGAATGGGGGTTGGTGAGTGAAGCGAGCAGGGAGCGGAGCCCCATAGTTACCTAAAAATTAGTTCCTACATTAATATAAGGCATAAAGTACTATTCATTCACATCAAATAATATTTCAAGACATATTTTTGCAGCAGTGAAATAGGATGCTTAGGGGGAAACCTTATAGTTTTAAGAGTCTAAAGCTTTTGGTTTAATGATCTTTAGCAATCAAAATAAATTCATATCATCATGGCTGAATATGTATCTAAAATTAAAAAAAACATTGTCAAGTATAATTTAATTGTTCAAAACATTTTTCATTTATAAGCAAATACGAAGACAAAAAAAATGAAAAGAAAGAAAGAACAGGATATTTCAAATGTTTATGGCGAAAGAGCAAATTAAAAAAATCATAAGTCAAACATATTCAACATATTGTCCTACTCAATATTGCATTAAATTAAGGAACGGTTCCTTTTTTTAATGTAAAATTATTGAAAATAAGCATTTGGCAGGAGTGAGGTAGATTTCCCATTTTTTTTCTCTGCTTACTGATTTTAAAACCAAGATTGCATCTTATTAAAAATTTAATAGTATCTTTTTAAGATATGTGAAAAAAAATTAAAACAGTAAAATGCAAGATTTTTTACTTAATCTGCACATTGTAACATTTTATAACCTTTCATTTCTTCTTTTTGCGAGATGAGTATGCTGCCGTACTAAGCACACAAGTCACATATACACTTTTTAACGAAACTGAGTAATCGTTACCAGGCGGTTCTTTGTGATGTATTTTACTAAATACAATATTTTATGGTCATTTGAGAACGGGAAATATTTTTAAAATAATTCTGAAAGAGCATCTGAATCAAGTTCACGGTGGAGCAAAACTTTAGAGTAAAGTTTGAGCTTGACTCCTGATACCACTTTTTCTCCTAGCAAGGCAGTATGGTTCTTACATCTGGGAGGATTCGGACAAGATTTAAGAAAATTAAACCTAACTAATAGTTTGTTTTAATTACGAAAAACTGAAAAAGAAGTAAGACAGCTCGTTTGGTGCCGATGAATGTTTGTGATTGGGAGTGTTTTGTTTTTTTATTCCTGACAGAAGTGATATTATACAATAAAATTAGTTTCCAAAGAAAGAAAAAGAAAGCTTTTTAGAAATATACAGAATGCTCTTTGTATATTTCTTTTTCTATACCAACATCTTTAAAATCTTTAATGATAGCGCCACATCTCGAATACTTAACTTTTTATAAAAACTATTTCCCACTGCTTGTAATATGTGTTTTTTATTTTTCTTTAATTTTTTCCAATTATGGCTCGGGTTTAAACAAAAACTGGTAGATAAGTTGAATAATTGAAATGATAAGATGATAATTTGTTGTTCCTAAATAATGAAACTAACTTACACAGTGATTAATTTAGCTTGAGTGTTTCGAAGCTCTAGTTCTTGAGGCAAATTGTAATGTTACGAAACTTCAAAAACTATGAAAACCAATTTGTTTCATCCCACCATTTTCTCCTGTTTTTATTTTTATTTATTTTTTTTTAACTAGCATTTACCGACTTTTCTTTTAAAAGCGCCAACTCCTTTATTTATCTGTAAATGTGTTTTTACCTTTAGAGTACGACGCCCACGTTGAGAAAGCAATAACTGCTGCCTTCGATACTAAACCCATGGCAGAGCAAAGCAAAAGCGTTTTTAAAAAAGTAAAAATCCTAATTGCTTTCGATGAAATAAAAATGAAATTATAAAAGCACACATATTATGTGACTCTCCAGAAAAATCTATGTCAGTGTTCATGACATTGTAGTTCACATGCCTGTCCGAGAGGCTGTAAACGCAACTTTTTGGTTGCATGGTATTTAACATTATGATTGGTCTCTGGGATTGCGCTGTGATTTAGCATCCCAGCAACAGGAAATAAAGCAAAAATATTTTTAAAAGTATGCAAATTGTTACTGATTTAAAATTTACATTTATTGCTCTACTGGCCACAAAACGTGCACTAGTTTACATAACTGCAGTATGATGGCGTATAAAAATATTATTAATAATGACAAGTGAAAAGAATTTCATAATTTATGGAGGAAACATTTTTTCTAGCATTAAGTATAAATTTTTATTTTTTTCTTACACAAATCAATCAGTAAATACAACACCATAGATGTTTTATGCGTATTATGACACACTAATGACTCTTGTTTAAAAATTTAGTAATTATTCACAATTATATGCACCTTTATGCATATAATTAAATTATGTGTCTATTTTATAAACTTACTAGCGGTACCCGCACGGCTTTGCCCGTGGTATAAAATTAAAAGTGCATTTGTAAAATAATTGATATAGCAGAAAAAATGCTCTATTTTAGTTTTATTCAACTATAATTCCTTTAAAGTGATATAAAGATCTGATATGGACCCCACACTACTTAATTTTACGTGTAAATTTCTTAGTAGATGCGTTAAGTGCTAAAATAGTGCTTGGAGTGAGCAAGATAACAATTCAAACATTTGTATCCCTAGATTGCTACGAAACAATGCAAAAAAATGTTTTACAATGATTAATCTCCTAAATATCGTCGATTTTAACATCATTCAGTGGATTTTTCGCAAAATATCGCCAACAGCGCCAAATTGAACCCAAATCAAAAAAAAAAAAAAAAATTTCGCCAATTTGGCGTCAAATACTTAGCGATCAAAAGCTTGGCGATATATCGCCAAGTGGTCGCGCCAATTCATATCACTTTTGTTAACCAATTCATATCACCTTGCATTGAAAACACTGATTTACCCGATAAATGGGGTAAAACACCCCCTTGGAACATTCGAATGCAACCCCAAGGGAGATGGACAAAAATAAGCCAAAAGAGAAAATAAGAACAATTTTGTTGATAACAGAAACCAACAGAAATCTTACCAAAGTTTAAAAGAAGAAGAAAGTTTTCTTTCCTAGCTTAAAAAACAAAACAATACATTTTCCGAAATGAAACACTTTAAAAAAACGATGCAATATCGCAATTGATACGATATTTCGTTAATCTGTGCTTTAGGTACCCTTTTCTCGCTAAATGAACGATAGGCGCGCCAAGCGTGGTAACCCTAGCTATTTGGCGTAGTTGACTTTTTGAAAACGCGCCAAGCAGGGTCCCAAAGCATCTTCACCGCTTCACCGGGAAAAAGACAGGGTTGCCAGAGAATTGGAACAAAAAAAAACTACGCCTCCTCTAAAAAAAATATTACAAAATACTACTGTTTCCAAACGTTGCCAAAATCAATGTTGCTGAAATGCGAAATCTATGAAAATGAAAAAAAAAAAAAAATCCGCCAAATCTTTTAATTAAGTCATTAGTGTATTGGAAACAGGGTTGCCAGAAACATACTACGCTCCTTATTTGGGCCGAAAAAATACTACCGTAGAATCAAAAATACTACGTCTGGCCGTAGCCTACGAAGATAGACGCTGGCAACCCTGGAAAAAGAAAGAAACAAAAATAAGTATGAACACGTAACCATAGTAACAACATGAAAAATTGATTTCCGTTGATAAAATAATTCATTTTATCTCTCTTTTCAAACAAATTTTATTCTAAAGTTCAACCATTTTAGAATCGTTTGGCTTGCTTTACTGAAGGTAAGCCTTGAATTTCGGGATTCTAAAAACAATTGTTACAGCTCTCCTGATGATCGTAGAAACTTCGAAAAAACTTCATTTTGTGCAGAAAATTCCAAGCTTTCGAATGACATAAGACTTGAAAATGTGTGTGAAATATTTCTTCCCTATTTTATCGAATTTCCGCTAAGAATTCGAATAGAAAAAGAACGAAATGGAATTTTCGAAAAATCGCTTCGAGGTGCAAAACTACATGCTACAAACTAATTTTGTGCCAAGTGGCATGAAAATCGACCGAACGGTTTTGGCGCTACGCGCGTAACAGACAGACAGACAGAAAGAAAGAAAGAAAGAAGGACAGACAGAACCACCTTCAGCTTTATTATTAGTAGAGATAGAGAAGAGATAGAGATATCCGGAAGATAACTTTTTGCTTTGTATCCACTAGCATCCTTACTTCCTCGAATTTTTGCGTCTGTTTGCTGTCGAAGTTAGGGAAAGGCCCAGTTCCACTCCCCCCCCCCCTTTTTTTTTAATGTCGCTCATGCTGCGTTCTTTTCTAGCCGTGACAAAATCATAGCACATGATGAATGCAAAAAGAAAAAATCAGAAAATACCCTTAAATCCCACCTACTAGTGCGCAAGATGTCTCAATGAACGTAAGGGGTTATAAAAAATTAAAGGATTGCAATTAATCCTTCGTTTTTCTTTTCTCAACCTTTTATTGTAATTCTACTTCTTTTACGCTTTAATACTGAAGAATATTTATCGAAAATAAAAATCAGTGCAGAAACGACTGCCTGCTGTTAAAAGAAACGAGAAAGTCTGACTGCTATATACAATATGTAGCAACATTTTTTAAAAATAGTTTGGACTTATTCTGAAGGTTTTTTTATGATGAAGCGTTTTGGTTTTTCCCTCAAATGCATTAATTAAAGCAGTACAGCGGTAAATCATTTTATGCTAGTGTTTGTAAATATTTTCCAATGAACTGTGCATCCTTTAAAGTAATATTCACTTGAAGTACTGGCTTCAGACTATAGTATGAATATTAGGCAGGATTAACAGCAGACTAATTTTTAAATTATGGATTAATATCACAGTCCATTTGCATGTTAAATAAAGTCGTTGTAACCTCAAAACACGTGTCTGCAGTCATCTACAAATTTATGCGATTTAACATTGCGATATTTTATTTTACTTTTTTGCACAAAGGTTTTAATTTATTTCCTAAAATACAGCTTGTTTGTAACAATTAGCAATGAATTGCAAAAATTGCTTTTAAATTCTTCAGTTTATAATACAGCACACTACCGATATCGTTAGCCCTTATATATAATTATGACACTTTTCACCAAAAATGAAACAGCAACAAAAAAAAATAAAAAATGAAGCACAGTTTTTTTTTTTTTTTTTTTTTACAACAGAAATCGACTTCAAATGTAGAGAAAAAAATTATGTTGCATTCATAAAGCTATTCATAAAAAGAATTTCAAAGTCAGTACTAAGAGTTAAATGTTTTTTAAATCTTTAAAAATGCCTACTCGACACTTACTACAAAAATTTAATTAAGTTACTGAAAGCTCTATGGAAACTTTATTGCATTAAGATAAAGAAAAAAGACTGCTTGCTTTGCTAGAAAAGTTACTTTCTGCAAGATTGCACAACCCCGATCCAAGTTTGGAAAGAAAAATATTTCGAAGCCCGGTCAAACGGGTCTTTAGCGGGCCCGGAAAGTCGGAGAACTCTCGTGCGCATGCCCGGCCGGAAGAAGTTTAGGGAAGAAAGAACGCAGTTACCTGATCGATCGATGCTATTTATGGACACAGGGACTCATCCGGGAGTTTGCTTTACACATTTCACAAATCCTCTCCTGGCTGAGTCTAAAAATAGAAAGGTACCCAAAATGAGTGAGGAATGTGAAAGATAAAAGGAAAAAAAATCCTCTGATTCAGTTCATTGCAAAATTTTATTTTTAAGCGCCCCACTTCGCTTCATGAAATTAATTGATCGCGCTTGGCGAGCAAGATACCGAAACTGTAGAATAAGCAGGAATAAGTTTGACCGTGCAAAGCTAATGAAACATTTTTGAAAAGAATGAAAGGAATTTGGTTTCAGAATTCAAATTATTTGAGGTTGTAATAGACTGCTAAATTTCATGTCATTTACCTTTCAGTTGCTAGTAATTAATTTTACAGTTAGTGTGGTAATTAGATTGCTTTCAGCGTGGGATATTTCAGTTTGAAAAATTTTAAGAAATTATTTTTTGGAATATTTAAACCCTAAAAATTCCTATTAAAGTAAGGAATTCAAATATTCTTCTTTGCATTAAACCTTTGCGCTGAGAGTGCAACCATAGAGGGGACTAACCATAGGTCTAGAGTTATGC
Organism: Uloborus plumipes; assembly: GCA_038373865.1. NCBI lineage: Eukaryota > Metazoa > Arthropoda > Arachnida > Araneae > Uloboridae > Uloborus > Uloborus plumipes. Next base: position 55,534 of record JAXGGA010003899.1, on the reverse strand, counting down.
TGCCACTCCTACTATAGTAATATGCGGTTTAAAGTAAATGCATATAAATTGGTATAATTATTTTTGCAATAAATTCTAAAGTTCCTAAAACTCATTTGTACAGTAATTTAATAATAAAAGTAATTATTTTTCAAACTAGCTTATTGGATGTAAATGAGGGAGGTTTTGGAACTATTAAAAATATAAAAAATCTTTAGGTAAAAAGAATTTTTCTTTTATTGTTTTCAAAATTTGACTTCTTTTTGGTGGTGCGACATTAATGTCGATGTCCTGAAAAAATCGATATTTTTGTAAAAACATCGATATGTTTACCGTCGATGTTTTTTAAACTTTACTGTTTTTGGATTCGATATCAATGTTTTACATTTCAGCAAAATAATTTCGTAAAAATATACACAATAAATATTCGCATTAAAAAATCATATCATTGATCAGAAGTTGGAGTATTAATTTCACTGGAAGAAGGTTTCTACGAATATTAGCTATGTTTTGCCCTCAAAAAAATTTTAAGCATTGCCGATTTGCTTTCGCCTTTTTTTTTTTTTTTGTTATGATGGTGTTTTATATTTCAGCAAAAAATGTGCGACAAAAATTCACATAGTTAATGAATAGTTATAGTATCTATCTTATTAATGAAAAGTTTTTTTTTCTTGTTATCATCGATGTTTTATGGTCGATGCTTTTAAATCACAGTCGTTTTGCTTTCGATGATTTTTTTTCTTTTTTGTCCATGTTTATATTTCAGCAAAAAGTTACAAAAAATATGCAAAGAAAAAAGAATAATTGTTAATTAAATAGTTGCAGTATCGCCCTTACTGTAAAAAGTTTTTTGTAATTGTAACCGATGATTTATGCTCGATTATTTTTAAACATCGTTGTATTGCGTTGGATATTAGAAAATGTCAATATTTGGGGTTTATTTAGGCATGGTCACATATAGTATACGAGAGAGGCGTTTAGTAAATTTAAATTGACTACACCAAAAAGGGCCATTCAGACCAATAAATCCAACTCAAACTTCCTGTGTAGTATAGCAAAGAGTTATGCTTTTATCGTCATCAAAAAGGCTTAATTTTTACTTACATTTACTAAAAAGTCTACGCATTGGAGGTATTTTTGAACCGCGATAGTAAAGTTTTAGATGCTCTACAGAACAACGAAGCAATAAAAGTCGATTTTTCAAATCCATCCTGACCAACTGAAAAGTAGATTACTGCAAGAGTAAGTAATTTTCCGAAAAAAGCTGCTCTGCAAAAATGAACTGTTGTTTTGACGGTATAATATTGGTAGTCGATTTTCGAGTTTAAAACTAAACTAGGTGACCCGTGCGGAATTCCGCAAAAAAAAAAAAAAAAAAAAAACTTTAAACTTAAAATTTAATACGACAATTTTTATTGGCTTCATTTGCACAACATCGCCATCTGCTGCCGTCGTTCTGACAACTTTTCAAAGAGATCAAAGACACGTTCACTTTTACAACTACTACAAAAGTGATACCCTATATTAAAATCAAATACCCAAGGCTACTACTAAACTAAATACTAACGTTATCGCAAAACTACCATAGTATTTTGAAACAATAAAAGTTACAATTAAGGTTTACCGAGCTAAGCCTTGGCTTGAAATGTCGCATTTAAAATTGATTTGAGCAACAATGTAACGATTTTGACAGTTGAGCAAAAAATTTAACTTTTTCAAACTTCAATCGCTTATAAGTCGTTTAAACGTGGATTTTCGAGATTCTCGTTACGCGGCGCTAGCGGAGAAACGTTCTAAATAACGCATTTTTTTTAATCTTTCGAATGAAATCAAAATGGAGACAATACGACAATTATTTCGCTAGATAGAGTCAATTTTGTGCCCAAAAATTGAAGTTCGAATAAAAAACGAACCGACACTTTTTAGAGGGTGGGTCTAATTTTCGTCAATAGCCCGCGGGATAAGCTTCAAAATCATAAATTTTCTTGCAATTCGATAAAGAAATGAGCGAGTTTCGACCGGGTATAGGATTCGGCTTAGAGAAATAATATATGGAGATGCACAGTAATAAATTGTAAAACTAGCAATTTTACAGTTTCTTACTTTAAAGTTAGCAATTTTAGTTTATTGACGCAAAATGTAGCTGTATTATACTGCAAAAAATCTGGTGTGAACGCCACACTACTTCCTTTTACGTTTAAATTCCATAATAGATTCCTTAAGTGTTAAAATGGTGCCTTAGAGTGAGCAAGATAACAATTCAAACATTCCAGTTTGTCACCAATCAATGCAAAATAATGTTTTACAATGCTTCATTTTCTAAATATCGCAGATTTTAACATTATTCAGTACATCTTTCACAAAATATCGCTAAGAGCGCCAAATTGAATACAAATTCAAAAACATCATTTTTTCGCCAAATTTGCCGCCAACTTGTCGATATGTCACCAAGTTGGCGGCAAACGCCAAATAAATGCTTGGAGATATATCGCCAAGCGGTAGCGCCAAATCATATCACGAAATTAACATTGATTTAGGGAGCAATTTTAGATTTTAATTAACATCCCAAGGGGTAAAAGACCCCCTTGGGATTATTCAAATGCAACCACAAGGGGAGGTGCACAACTAGATCCCCTTCAGAGCCTACATACCAAACCAGAAGCTTCTACGGCATACAGTTTTTGAGTTATGCGATACACATACATCCGCACATACCTACATACAGACGTCACGAGAAAACTCGTCGTAATTTACTCGGGGATGGTCGAAATGAATTTTTCGGCTGTTTGTATGTTGTTAGGTATACAGGGTGAGTTCGATCGAATCTGCAATACAAAAAAGGGTGATAGAAGAGCCCAAGTGGAGCATAGAACCACCCATTAGCGGTGTCAATTCGTAACCGTAACCGAGTTATGGTGTATTTAAGGAAAATTCGCAAAAAAAACCAAAATTCTGAGAAAAAGACCAATTTCTGAAGTTCCTGTTGGGTCTACGCACAAAATAAGCACATATTTCGAAAGAGCAGAAAAAATCCTTTAAAATGACATCTTTTTCATCAAGATAGTCGCACTTTATAGTGAGTTACAAGTTTTCAAACACTGGAAACACTCAAAAATGAAATTTCATCAAACTTTTCAGTCAAAAATTTCAGAAACAACCGTATGAGCTACAACCGATCAAATGCACCAAAAACTTTTCCATTTCACTAGCTTTCAGATGATACAACAGAAAATCATATTGGGCTTCAAGTTCAGCAGATATTCTGGCTTTTGTTTGAAACAGTATGAAAATCGTCCTTTGTCAGAATATGGAAACCAGCAAAGAGTCAGACTTTTATGTTCTAAATTTTCTATTTCATGTAAGTGTACTGGTTTATTTATTCAAGAAAAGAAAAATTTTGTAACTAAATATTAAATTGTAACACTTTATTAAATTAATAATCACAAGAGAAGATAACAACACGTAGAAACAAAAGCAGCATTACTTTAACGCGCTTTTGACAAAAAAAAAAATTCAAAATTAAATGAGTTACACTAACATCTATGAGTACATTTACATGTAAGCAATCCTCAAAATTTCCCAGAGCTACTGGAATTATCATCCCCCACACCGGATAGATGCCCTTGGCCTTTTAAGAGCGAGAACTACCGTCGCTCTCTATGAAATTTCATTTCATAGAGTCCATTCATCCTGTCATTTGGGTCCTATTCCTTGCCCACCTAGATCACCAGACCTGACGCCAGTGAACTTCTTTGTTTGGAGATTCTTGAAACAAGCAGTTTACTGCTCAGATGCAACCAGTTTGCAGGACTTGCGCATTTGGCTTGATGGAGCAGTAGCAAAAGTGAGAAATGAAATTTCATTGAGAGCGACGGTAGTTTTTGCTCTTAAAAGGCCAAGGGCATCTATCCGGTGCGGGGGATGATAATTTCAGTAGCTCTGGGAAATGTTGAGGATTGTTTACATGTAAATGTACTCATAGATGTTAGTGTAACTCATTTAATTTTGAATTTTTCTTTGTGAAAAGCGCGTTAAAGTAATGCTTCCTTTGTTTCTACGTGTTGTTATCTTCTGTTGTGATTATTAACTTAATAAAGTGTTACAATTTAATATTTAGTTATAAAATTTTCCTTTTCTTGAATAAATAAACCAGTACACTTACATGAAATAGAAAAATTAGAACATAAAAGTCTGACTCTTTGCTGGTTTCCATATTCTGACAAAGGACGATTTTCATACTGTTTCAAACAAAAGCCAGAATATCTGCTGAACTTGAAGCCCAATATGATTTTCTGTTGTATCATCTGAAAGCTAGTGAAATGGGAAAGTTTTTGGTGCATTTGACCGGTTGTAGCTCATACGGTTGTTTCTGAAATTTTTGACTGAAAAGTTTGATGAAATTTCATTTTTGAGTGTTTCCAGTGTTTGAAAACTTGTAACTTACTATAAAGTGCGACTATCTTGATGAAAAAGATGTCATTTTAAAGGATTTTTTCTGCTCTTTCGAAATATGTGCTTATTTTGTGCGTAGACCCAACAGGAACTTCAGAAATTGGTCTTTTTCTCAGAAATTTGTTTTTTTGCGAATTTTCCTTAAATATACCATAACTCGATTACGGTTACGAATTGACACCGCTAATGGGTGGTTCTATACTCCACTTGGGCTCTTCTATCACCCCTTTTCGTATTGTAGATTCGATCGAACTCACCCTGTATATGCGCGTGCTGATAGGTCGAAAAAACTACAAGACATTCATTCGGGGGTGAGCAAATTCAAAATTTAGACCGAAATTTGAGTGATTTTTTTTTTTCGTAATCACAGTACTTCCTTTACTACGTAAAAAGAAGTAAAAACAGTATAGTTCTGGCTGAAGGGGTTCTAGTTTAAAACTGTAAAATGCACGGTAATAATCTGTAAAATTAACAATTTTACAATGTCATTTTACCTGTCATTGAATATGATACAGATCAATGAAAAGTTTCAACGTAAACAAATAATATAGGAAGTTCTTACTCCCTGCATTAAGCTAGTTCCTTGAATTTCCTTTATTAATGTCCCCTGAATTATAACCTCGCAATCCTAAAGGGCAGTACCTCATCTGGTTATTCCTCCACTACTCGGTTTTTGAATTCTAAAAGCAGAAAATGTGCAGAATTTTAATCTCCATATATTATTTCTCTAAGCCGAATCCTATACCCGGTCGAAACTCGCTCATTTCTTTATCGAATTGCAAGAAAATTTATGATTTTGAAGCTTATCCCGCGGGCTATTGACGAAAATTAGACCCACCCTCTAAAAAGTGTCGGTTCGTTTTTTATTCGAACTTCAATTTTTGGGCACAAAATTGACTCTATCTAGCGAAATAATTGTCGTATCGTCTCCATTTTGATTTCATTCGAAAGATTAAAAATAATGCGTTCTTTAGAACGTTTCTCCGCTAGCGCCGCGTAACGAGAATCTCGAAAATCCACGTTTAAGCGACTTATAAGCGATTGAAGTTTGAAAAAGTTAAATTTTTTGCTCAACTGTTAAAATCGTTATACCATTGTTGTTCAAATCAATTTTAAATGCGACATTTCAAGCCAAGGCTTAGCTCGGTAAACCTTAATTGTAACTTTTATTGTTTCAAAATACTATGGTAGTTTTGCGATAACGTTAGTATTTAGTTTAGTAGTAGCATTGGGTATTTGATTTTAATATAGGGTATCACTTTTGTAGTAGTTGTAAAAGTGAACGTGTCTTTGATCTCTTTGAAAAGTTGTTAGAACGACGGCAGTTGATGGCGATGTTGTGCAAATGAAGCCAATAAAAATTGTCGTATTAAATTTTAAGTTTAAAGTTTTTTTTTTTTTTTTTGCGGAATTCCGCACGGGTCACCTAGTGTAGCATATTTAAATACCTTTGCTTTTAAATAGACGTATCAAGTTTAGAAATTTTGAGCCTTCTCCATGGTAACCGTACGAAAGAAAACAATTCCACTCTTTTTTACTTCCATTTACGTAATTAAGGAAGTATTGTGATCGCAAAAAAAAAAAAAAAAATCACTCAAATTCGGGTCTAAATTTTGATTTTGCTCTCTCCCGAATGAATGTTTAGTAGTTTTTTCGACCTGTCAGCACGTGCATATGTACCTGCCAACATATAAACAGCCGAACAATCCTTTTCAACCACCCCCTAGTTAATTACGACGAGTTTTCTCGTGACGTCTGTATATACGTATGTATGTGTGTCGCATAACTCAAAAACTGAATGCCGTAGAAGCTTCTAGTTTGGTATGTAGGCTCTGAGGATGGTCTAGTTGTGCACCTCCCCTTGTGGTTGCATTTGAATGCTCCCAAGAGGGTGTTTTACCCCTTTTTAGGGGTAAATCAGTGTTAATTTCAATGCAGACTCAAGTGATATGAATTGGCGCGACCACTTGGCGATATGTAGCCAAGATTTTGGTCGCCAAGTGTTTGACGCCAACTTGGGGACATATCGCCAATTTGGCGACAAATTCGGCGAAAAAAATTATTTTTTGAATTTAGGTTCAATTTAGCGCTATTGGCGATATTTTGCGAAAAATTCACTGAATAATGATGTTAAAATCGGTAAAAAAAAAAAAAAAAATGTTTAGAAAATTAACCATTGTTAAACATTTTTCTGCACTGTTTCGTGGCAGATTATGGGTGTAAATATTTAAATTGTTACCTTGCTCATTCCAAGCACTTTTTTTAACACTTAAGGCAACTACTAAAAAAATTACACGTAAAAGGAAGTAGTGTGGGGTCCAAACCAGATTTTTTTTGTGTGTGCACTGCTGTCGAGGCATTTCATTTATTTTATGTTTTTCAAATCAGGCTTATAGTCCGAGAGCCAGTAACAGATATATATGACCAAATTCCTCTCAAGTGATAATTAGTAAAACGCAGCAGAAAATCGAACTTTGAAGCCTCGTGAATGTCAGCTGAGGCTCGGTGGGGGGGATAAGCAGTTGGAACCTCCCACGCTTGAAGAAAAAAAAAAAATCACTCATTTCCTCTCGCCTAAAAATTTACCAGATGATAGCTTATATGTAACTATTGATAAATATATACGTCAGCTGGCTGTATCTCGGTGGAAAAATTGTCAGCTGATACTTTGAAGGTCGTTACGTAGAAGTTAGCTAGAAGCATTTACTGACTACACTGTTCGACAAAAAAAAAACCTTGAAAATGCTTCTGGTATTTTGAAGGCTGATTCTTATGTAAAATGACCCCCTGAATCCGAATATGACCCCCGTTTTCCCCCATCACGTCCCTTTTTTTTTTAAACGCCCCCCCCCCTTTTTTTTTCATTTTTCCTTAGTTTCAGGGCTATTATTATTTTTTTTTTTTTGGAGGGGAAAGGAGCCTTATATTCACCAATAAATTTTTTTGGATGTCAAGAGAGACTCAAAGTTTAAAATCATGAGCACCGAAAAAAAATCGGGGAACTTTTGGGGGGCATGGCCCCCAAAATATTTGAAAAAATCACCAAAAAACGATCTTTTTATTCTAGTTTCTTTAAAAAGACCTTTAAAACATTTTTTTCGGTGCAGAACCAGAGTATAGGATCCGCTCCTATGGCTCCTGGGTCAGAAAAAAATTTTCACGCTGTAAAATTAAAAAAAAAAATAAATAAATAAAATAATGCTTTAAAAATCGCACTTTGCACTCGAGTTTTAAAGCAGGTCTTCAGCCAAAAAAACAAAATTGTGGCTGATTCTTATGTCAAATGACCCCCTATTTCCAAATATCACCTCAGTCTCCCCTCTCCACCCCCTCTTTCCAGAGAGTCTCCCCCCCCCCAATTCAGAGTCATTTTACTAATTCGGAGGGGAAAAGTACATTACGTAACCCGTTAACATAATTCTAAAAGGCAACAGAGGTTCAAAGTTCAAAATCATGTACATGTGTACCAAAAATATAAACTAGGGCGGTATACCTCCCCCCTCCCCCCCCCCAAAAAAAGAAAAGAAAATTCAATACTCTGATTTTTCACAAAAAAAAAAAAAAAGGGTTTAAAACGTCTCTTAGAAAAACAAGAAAAGAAGATTTTTTTTTGAGGGGGGGGGGGTACACCGCCATAGTTTATATTTTTGGTACACATGTACATGATTTTGAACTTTGAACCTCTGTTGCCTTTTAGAATTATGTTAACGGGTTACGTAATGTACTTTTCCCCTCCGAATTAGTAAAATGACTCTGAATTGGGGGGGGGGGGAACTCTCTGGAAAGAGGGGGTGGAGGGGTGAAACTGAGGTCATATTTGGAAATAGGGGGTTATTTGACATAAGAATCAGCCACAATTTTGTTTTTTTTGGCCGAAGACCTGCTTTAAAACTTGAGTGCAAAGTGCGATTTTTAAAGCATTATTTTATTTTATTTTTTACATTTTACAGCGTGAAAATTTTTTCTGACCCAGGAGCCATAGGAACGGATCCTATACTCTGGTTCTGCACCGAAAAAAATGTTTTAAAGGTCTTTTTAAAGAAACTAGAAAAAAAAGATCGTTTTTGGTGATTTTTCAAATATTTTGGGGGCCACGCCCCCCCCCCCCCAAGTTCCCCGATTTTTTTCTCGGTGCTCATGATTTTAAACTTTGAGTCTCTCTTGACCTTCAAAAAAATTTATTGGTGAATATAAGGCTCCTTTCCCCTCCAAAAAAAATATAATAGCCCTGAAACTAAGGAAAAATGAAAAAAAAAGGGGGGCGTTTTAAAAAAAATTGGGACGTGATGGGGGAAAACGGGGGTCATATTCGGATTCAGGGGGTCATTTTACATAAGAATCAGCCTTCAAAATACCAGAAGCATTTTCAAGGTTTTTTTTTGTCGAACAGTGTAGTCAGTAAATGCTTCTAGCTAACTTCTACGTAACGACCTTCAAAGTATCAGCTGACAATTTTTCCACCGAGATACAGCCAGCTGACGTATATATTTATCAATAGTTACATATAAGCTATCATCTGGTAAATTTTTAGACGAGAGGAAATGAGTGAATTTTTTTTTTCTTCAAGCGTGGGAGGTTACAACTACTCATCCCCCCCACTGTGCCGCAGCTGACGGTCATAGGGCTTTATGATACTGTTGTCTGATGCGTATGGCCAATTAGCTATCGAGAAGAAATAATTAACCAAATTTTCACCTGGCTCTCGAACTATTACGCTTTTATTTATATCATCATATCTCAGTTATTTCTAAACGTTTGCTAACAAATTTAATGCTAAATAGTTTACTTTAGCAAGATCTGCCATCATGAGTAACCGTGTAAAAATAATTCAAAAAGTATTTTATTAACGTTGCTTGAATCACGGGACGCCGGAGCGTCCCGCCCCGCCAAGAAAACTAAATACAAGCCGCCAAGAAATTTCAGTAGCCAAGAAAAATGTAAAAGAGCGACTAAGGACTGATTACGCGAGTAACCAAACCGGGGTTTTCCCCCCTCTGTATCTCAGCCCCATAATGATCCCTAGTGTTCTTTTTTGGTATACTCAATCTCCAGCGGCCCCTGACGGCACATACTAAAGCAAAACATCCAGGACCCTCAGGGGGAGGAGTGATAAAGGTTAAAAAATCGCTATTTTTCGCACTTTTTAAAAATTGTTTGACAGGGGTCCAGACTAAACGGTAACTCGGATTGAGCTCTGCTTTTGCACCCACATTTTTTTTGTCCCAAAGCTCGGCATAGGGGGTTTTCGACCCCCCCACCCCTTTCCCCCCCTGGTTTTTATTTTCCGTATCTTTTCTCCCCGGGGGTCTTTAGTGTTGATTTTTGGTATGAATATTCTCGATGAGACATTGAGGACGTTTTCCCAAAATTTACCCCCCGGGTCATCGCACCCGGAGTTATTAATGCTTAAAATTGGTCCGATTTCTATCTACTAGCTCTGTTCAACATCTGAGCATTTATGTTGTCATTGTTGGGCGACGAGGAAAGAAAACTCAATGATTTATAATTTCATCTGTTGCCAGTTTCTATTTGTTAACAAATAAAATATTTGTAATTGATTTTATTGCATAAGTCTTTTAAAAGGGATCTTCAATTTAGTTCATTTTAATATGAGATCGGCAGTAAGGGTTGGGGTTTTTTTTAAAAACTTTTAATTTAATCGTAGTATTGTTAGCAACTAGCTTTGCTTTGTGTCGGTTCGGGTGGTACATTGTGATTGATTTCAAATTTATCCTAGACTGAAGAAGATCCTTGAACTTTTGCACCAAATGCATGCCGCCAAGAAAACCACATATGTCGGACCGCCAAGAAAAATGTTGAAGGAATAAAAACATGCAAAGTAAATTTTGAAGAGAAAAAAAAAACAGGCAAAGAAATAATATTAATGCAAAAACATGTGATATCTCCCCAAAAACAACAGTGTCGTAAAAAAATCCCCCGCCACGAAAACCTTAAATACTCAGCCTTAAAAAGTTATGATATCGAGTTTTCCCGCCAAGTTTGTGCCAAACTACAACTAAACTGTATGTATTGTTCTTTTAAATTGTTTTCAGTCCTGCCAGGCGGGAAGTTTTTACTCATTAAGCAACCACCTCACAAGACAAAGCTTCCCGCCTGGCAGGACTGAAAACAGTTTAAAAGAACTATACATACAGGTTAGTTGTAGTTTGACACAAACTTGGCGGGAAAACTCGATATCATAACTTTTTAAGGCTGAGTATTTAAGGTTTTCTTGGCGGGGGATTTTTTTACAACACTGTTGTTTTTGGGGAGATAATAGTTTACGCACAAAGCGATTTTAATCGTTTGCGTTCAACCAAGGCTTCACTAGATAGCGTTTTATACAGTCTGTATCATTACTCAGAACATCAATGGTAAAGATTTGTCCGCTAGAGAGCGCTGAACAAGGACAACCCAAATGTTTGTTTACATTTATTAGCTTTTTTTCTGCTGCAAAAAGTGATGTTTATCCTATCTTTTAGGGTTAAAAATTATTGATATAGTTAACTGAAGTGGAGTACAGAGTGAATTGATGCCGAAGGCCTTATTAGTACTGCTTTTCAGGAGAAATAAATTCCCCTTTCAGGTAAAGTTGGTCACAACTTATGATTCAGTCATACGACATTCATTCATCTGTTTACTTTCTTCGAATTACAACATATGGCAATGGCGTTCAATTTTGACATCTCTGCATTAATAAAATATACGCTTAAATTCACCGACGGTAAATAAAAAATGCAGCAATAAAATAATATTGTTCTTTTTTTCTAATTTACTATTTTGTTTCATTATTGTTGCTCCCACGATCTTAATTGCTACGCAAAAGTTCAGATGTTCATTTTGATGGCGTTGACGCATCAGAGCGATAAATGGCGAATGTATTCGTCGAGACATTTCATTTTTTCATTTTGATGCCCCAGAATGAAATGTACCGTAATGAAGCGATGGTGTACAACGGAAAGACGATTGACAACAAAACATATTAATTTTTTTAGTAACAACGAAATGAGCATATATAATAGCTTGGTACTAAAGAGCAATACAAGTACGAAAAAATAAACAAAACTACAATATTGCGACGACCAACTATCATGGCGAACTGTGGACTGAATTTTAAAAAGTTCTATGGCAACCCGTTGGTAGTATTGGCTCGCTTAGCGAATAGATTTCGCCATTTATCGCTCTGCGGTGCCAGTGTCGTTTCATAGTTAATTAATAATTAGAATCAATTAAAATGAAAAATAATTCGCTAACTAATTAAAATAAGCCGTTAAAATGCAGAATAAATCAACAAATAAAACAAGCTATTAAATAACGTTTAAATATACTAAAATAGAATTGAATGCCAAATTGAAAAAATGTCGCCAACAAATTAACTTTTACTGTCTGTTTGCGTATTGTGCGCCTGGGAGCCACGGACGCTTCCATCTGAAAAGGAGGAGATAGGTTTAGGATGCGCACTACCCGATGCCTTCAGCTTTTGTTCGCTTACTACTTTCTCGTTAATTTTCCTCCCTATTTCGAGAAAGTCCAAAGAGACTTGGCGCGTGCGCAGATGAGGCGGAGGTCACACGAAAATATTTTAGACAGTAATTTTGTCTTTTATTATCTGATTTGTATATAATGATGGTTACCATAAAATTCGTTTGATGTCGCTGGACAAAGACCGTTTTTATCCCAAGGATTTTGATCAAATGAAACAGCCTGTATAAAACGCTATCTAGTGAAGCCTTGGTTCAACCATTGTTGCAAAAGCAAAGTGGATGTCCACAGCGCCGTAACTATGACAACCATAAGAGGAAAAGTGCGGAGAGTTTGAAATTAATGTTTCTTTCAGACGCCAGCTCTCGTTAAACAGGGTACAGTTTGTGTCTGTTTAACTCCTTATCATAACGTTTAAATTTAAATCTATCACTACATCTCTTGTTTAACGATTTATAAGAATCATGTTCAAAAACGCGGAGGACAAATATGCAATTAGAAGGGTTTTATTTGATTACACATTCTTCACTACCCATCAATAAAAAATTATAAACAATTATCAAATAATCAGAAATTCCATGTTTGAGGTAACAAAAGTACATACAATGGTTTTAGTGGTTTTATTTCATAACAATCAAAATATATATTTCAGTATTATTTCATACATAAATATTGAAATATACACTGCCCTGCATTAGAGCGTTTCTGAGAAATCAACATTCAAAAATATTTTCTGTAAATAAAAACCCGAGTAAAAATGTAAATAAGAACAATACTGCCGTGCTAAGCGCAAAAGTAGTATCTGCAGTTGAGCTCAAACTGAGATATTACTTCTTTAAAGATGTGCGATAGCATGTATTTGTTTCAGATGATAATTTTTACGATGTTTTTCAAAAATAGTTTCTGTTTTCAAATGAACATATGGTATTGTATTTAGGCAAATTACGTCACGAAGAGCCACCTGGTGTCGATAACTCAATTTTGTTAAAAAGTGCAGATACGACTTTTGTGCTTATAACGACAGAATAAATGTTTTATACTTGCAGTTTTACAGTAAAAATATGTCTCTTAGGATTTCAATGCACTGCTTACGTCTTTGACAGCAGGAACAACTTTTAGCCTGAAATAATTACAAGCCTTGACGGAGAGACTATTGTTTCTTGCGTATTCTCTCATGTCAAATCTCATTCTATCCGATAAGAGATTATAATGATGAGGTTTGATATATTTCTTCTGGCAGTAGACGCAAAATACATACCTGTGGTTCGCTATTAGGAAAAAAAATGTTTTTAGTTCTAAAATTACAATAAGATGTTTCCTCATGATTCATGTAAATTGTTCCAAAAGACGTGCAAATTCTTTTAGTTAAAAGATTGAATTTGTTTCCAATTTTGACGCGTCATTCCAACAGCTTACACTAAGAAATTAATCAAAACAATTTAAGTCAGTAAACAAATTGGATTTATGCTTAGCAAATTTATGAGTTTGGTAATAAGTGCAAATTTAAAGACCTACAAGGCTATCTCAAAAGAAGACTGGAGACAAAATATTTCCTTGGTTGTATTGTCAAAGAATAAAATTATTGCCGGACCAAGTGTGTCAAATAAAAACAGCTATTATCATTCGGTGGGAACAAAGCTTATTTACTTCGGGAATAAGTAAACAAGTTTTGTTCGTATAATTGTAATAAAATGTTTCAAAATATCGACTTTACAGCATTTTAAAAACTCGGAAAAAAAGGGCACGAGTAGTGTTATAAAAACTTATAGTAAGCTATGTAAAATGAAATAACAACTAACAAATAAAGTAAAAAACTAAATTCAAAATTGTTATTTACTATTACTTACTAATTGCAAGGCTTCACTAGATAGCGTTTTATACAGGCTGCTTCATTACTCAAAACATCAATGGTAAAGATTTGCCCGCTAGAGAGCGCTGAATGATGTGTTTGTTTACATTTATTAGCACGTTGTTTCTGCTGTAAAAAGTGATGTTCATCCTATCTTTAAGGGTTAAAAAATATTGATATAGTTAACTGAAGTGGAGTACAGAGTGAATTGATGCCGAAGGCCCTCTTAGTACTGCTTTTTAGGGGAAATAAATTCCCTTTTCAGGTAAAGTTGGTCGCAACTCATGATTCAGTCATACGACATTCATTCATTGTTTACTTTCTTCGAATTAGCAACATATAGCAATGGCGTTCAATTTTGACATCTCTGCATTAATAAAATATACGCTTTTCTTCGCAGCCGATAAATAAAAATGTAGCAATGAAATAGTATTGTTCTATTTACTATTTTGCTTCATTATTGTTGCTCACACGATCTTAATTGCTACGCAAAAGTTCAGATGTTCATTTTGATGGCGTTGGCGCATCAGAGCGATAAATGGCGAATCTATTCGTCGAGACAGTTCATTTTTTCATTTTGATACTCCAGAATGAAATTTACCGTAATGAAACGATGGTGTACAACGAAAAGACGATTGATTACAAAATATATTAATTTTTTTAGTAACAACGAAATGAGCATGTATAACCGCTTGGTACTAAAGAGCAATACAAGTACGAAAAAAATAAAAAAAACTACAATATTACGACGACCAACTGAAAAATTTTGTTTTCATTTACACAACATTAAAAGGTAATGTTCTTTTTATGTTAAATTTCACACATTGATAACATTTCGATAATTGGGAATCTGGTGTGGTTGCCAAATTTTTGGCGATAATTACTTTATTTTGTTGCTCTTTAGTTTATGTTTGCGAAGGAAGTATTTCCCTCGCTCATAAATTGGCCACAAAGATTTAACGCCAATAGGGAAAGATAACCAGACTTCCAATCACCGAAATCTTCCCTTTTTTGTTTCTAATTTCACACATACGTTTAATACTTGAAAGTAAAATAATGGGCCAACTGAAAAAAAAAGCTGCGAAATAATGTGAGAATTCTTGTTAAAAAACTCGCCAAATCAACTTCAAAAGCTCCATTAGCATGTAACATAATAAGTTTAATAAATATATCGAGCCATTATTATCATTGAAATTTAAATTAAAATGCAAAATAAGAGAAAAGAAGCAACCATGCAAGCTTAAAATTTTAATCTTCGCTTAGGCGGTAAGAAAATACATCGCCAAGTTAAAAAAACGTACCTATAACTGAAACGTACATACTACCAAAGATCTCGGTTATTGAAATATTCTCAAAAGCTTTACGGAGAACCAATTCTTGATGTGCTTTTCAAGATATTAGTGCCATAGTCATTCCAAAATGTCCATTAAAATGTAAAAAAATCGCCAAATAAATTAATTTGACCATCTGAACTCATCAAAAGTTTTGATGGAACTATCGTTCCAAAATCGCCATTTATCGCTCTGCGGTGCCAGTGTCGTTTCATAGTTGATTAATAATTAGAATCAATTAAAATGAATAATAATTCGCTAACGAATTAAAACAAGCCGTTAAAATGCAGAATAAACCAACAAATCGAACGAGCTATTAAATGACGTTAAAATATAATAAAATAGAATTGAATGCCAAATTGTAAAATTGTCGCCAACAAATTAAATTTTAATTTTGTCTTTTATTATCTGATTTGTTTATAATGTTAGTTACCACAAAATTTGATAGATGTCGCTAGGCGACATGCATCCGTTTTTATCCCAAAGATTTTGATGAAATGAAGCAGCCTGTATAAAACGCTATCTAGTGAAGCCTTGCTAATTGCAACACTATGTTTGCTGTATAAAATATCAAATTGATTACAAGCCTATCAGCCAGGTAGCATTAACTTTTTCGTTGTTTCGAATAATGCACGCACTTTAGTTTCTCAGTTTTATCCATAAAAATAAAAAGGACCCCCCCCCCCATTATTTTTTAAACAATTAATTTGCTGCCAAAATCATACTTCAATGTAAAATTTATGACAAAATACATTGCTCTTTATGTACCTTAATTTTCAAAACAAATTTATAATTTGTTCGTTTTTTAAAAGGTATATAACTTTAACTATTTCACTTTGCCCTCATTATCCTACATTTATTCTAATAGTACCATCAACGTTAATTATGACTCCTAAACGCATGTTTGCCACTTTCTGTAGTTCAAAATATGTTGTATAAAATTTTGGAAAAGAAATCGATTTGTCCATTTAAAGGTTAATTTTCTGAACGTCAACTGCAATATATGTAAACACATAAATTTTCCACAGCTATTTTTATTAATACTCGTAACAAGTACCAGTGAGGTCACAAAAGTTACTTGAGAAGTTTTTATTATTCAGTACAAAAAAAGATGAGTATTTTATTTTCGCATTTAATTTTGTTTAGAAAATTCAGAAGCAGTAAGGTCACATGGATTAAAAGAAACGTCTAAAATTAATTTTTAACCAAAATAATTGTCTTGGGAAAATATGTCGAACTATGTTGTCACTGAGCGGTAGCCTATATAAATAACATTTTTAAGATATACTCATGCTTTAAGAAATAGAAGTGTGATAATAGCGACTAAATTTAAGTACTTAATACTTGCCTCGTTAACCCCCAAGCTTATAATAATTTTACAAATTTCCTAATTTTTTACTTAAATATTTAAAAAAAAGATTCTTCTTTTAAAATGTCACTCATTCATCTATTTTTGGCCCTACTATTAGTTTAACATCAAGTATACAACTAAGATTATTGAAGGCACCTACACCTACCAGGAACAGCATAAGAAGCTTGCAGGTCCCCACCGTTACAAGTGTTTGAGTTATATCCTTTCTTGAGACACTTTTTCGGGATATTGGTAGACAACTCATGTAAAAACGGCGGTCCGAGCACTTTGTAAATATCTGCATCTGTCATAAGTAAAAAACGAAATAAACTTCAATAACAACTTTTTTTTTCTTGTTTTATTGAAACTAGTACTGTTCCAAATTAGCAATAAATGCTGTTTAGGGAGCAAACTACCACCATATAGACATTTTTCTCAAATTCTAACACATGATATCAATTCTTTCTCAGTAGTGTAATTTTGTAAAAGGAAATGCGAAAAAACAAAAATAAATGGACATTTATAGATATATAATGAGCAAAGGAGGTAATAAAACCATAAAAAGTGCACTTTAAGTCAAATAAAACCCAGATTAAATAACTGAAAAGTATATCTTAGTTAATTTACTGATACCAGTAAAGAAAGTAAGATATTTTGCTTTTTGTTGTGATCAACATTTGATGTGATTTTAGAGTGAAAGGAATTGCACTTGAGAAAAATATATCTATATACATAAAAGACTACTTTTGTATGCGTATGACCGGGGTAAACTTCAAAACTACTGAACCGATTTTAACCATTTTTTCACCGTAGATAGCTGCAGTAACAGGGAGCAGGATAAGCTATAATTTATTTCTAAAAAGCTTAGTTTAAAAAAGTTATTATGGAAAATAGTAAATTTCATGTAATTTCCCCATTAAATGATTAAATTTTAAGTCCATTGTTGCAAAAATTTGGTTGTCTCACAACAACAATATTAATAGTAATCGTGATGAAAATGCGAACCAAGGCTTCTCTGGAGTAAGTATGAAATTTATTGCTTTCTTAGGATTTTTAGATTCATCTGTGCCAATAATCGCTAACGAGACTAAATAAAAAGATAATTGATTTTGGCAACAGTTAGAGAACAGAAAATGGGATGAATCCTAGTTTAAGGTCAGGCGATAAATTACTAAATCTGGCAACCACAGAATTATCATTAGATGATTGGATTATTTGGCGATTTTAAGCTAAATGATTGCAATCTTAAGCTACAGTCTGAAAAAAATCGCCAACCCCGGACCCTAAAGTAGGATTTTACCCAGAAAATGTTTATAGTCAAAAACTTTCTAAGTTAGGTACATAAGATGTTTTCACCAATGTAGTCACAAGGATATAAACTAATGATGGGACTTATTTTACGTGTAATGTTTGAAAATGCTTAACTCCAGTGCGATTGATCTTACAGGGTGCGACAGATAAACTTGCTGATTTTAATTGGATGCTAATTAGCAAGGGGTGGTCAGAAAAAAGTGGGAAGAGTCTCATTTTAAGGATAGGGTCCTGAAATTAAGTTATCTCATAGTTTAGTTGTCGCCATGCGTTGGACAAAGGAGCAACGAGCGTTCGCCGCCGAATCTTACTTTTCAAATAATCTTTCGGTGGTCGCCACTCAACGTGCCTTCCGAACTCGGTTCAAAATTCAGCCCGTTGTTCCCATTCCTGGCTGAGAGTAGACTGTTTTGTGGGTGAAAACATTCGGGGAAAGTGAGAGTGTGGCAAACAGAGGCCCAGGAGGTCAATGGATTTCCAGAACCCAAGAAAACGTCGAAACAGTGAGGGAGTCGTTTTTGCGCTCTCCCAGGCGTTCGGCGCGTAAACACACTGCTGCTTTGGGGATTTTTGATTGGACACTGAGACGAATTCTTCACAACGAACTCCAGTTTCATCCCTACAAACTTGCTGTGGTTCACCAGTTGAGTGATAACGTCTCCTTGAAAGGTGACGTACCGTGGCCGGCCCGCTCTTCCGATTTGACACTCTGTGACTACTTTTTATGGGGGTATCTCAAATCGATCGTTTACAACGACAAGCCCCGGACCCTGTAACGCCTGGAGAACAGCATCCGGCTTACTATCACCAACATCCCATCAGTCGATATGCTCGAAAGAGTGCAACAAGTCTAGGGTACATGAGTGCATCACTAACAGGGGCCGTCATTCTTCCCGATGTAGCTTTTAAATCTAACTAATATAAAAATTCAGAATGGGTACCATATCTTATAAAAAGTAGTAAACTGATACATGATGTAATTTTCCCTTAGTTGACTTTTCAAGTCTGCAAGTTTCTCCGCCGCACCCTGCCAAGCTTATAACATTTCCGATTTACCTAAACATTATTTGTAGCTTGCATTTGTATTTAAGGTGTGTAATAGTTTGTGTTTTTTAGTTTGTCCAGTCAGAAAAAATTGCCATTGTTTACAGAAGTAGCCATTGTGTACATAGATATGCACTTTAATGTTGAAAAATTCATGAACGAGTGTCACTAAAACACCATACCCGGCCGAAACCCGGGCAGGGCCGGGTACCCGGCTAGTCTATATACATAAAAGACTACTTTTGTATGCGTATGTCCGGGGTAAACTTCAAAACTACTGAACCGATTTTAACCATTTTTTCACGGTAGATAGCTGCAGTAACAGTGAGCAGGATAAGCTATAATTTATTTCTAAACAGCTTAGTTTAAAAAAATTATTATGGAAAATAGTAAATTTCATATAGTTTCCCCATTAAATGATTAAATTTTCAGTCCATTGTTGCAAAAATTTGGTTGCCTCGCAACAACAATATTAATAGTAATCATGATAAAACTTTTAACCAAGGCTTCTCTGGAGTAAGTATGAAATTTATATTCATCAGTGTCAATAATCGCTAACGGGGTTAATAAAAAGAGAATTGATTTTGGCAACACATAGAAAATGGAAAGGGTTTATAGTCAAAAAAATTTCTTAATCACATCAGATGTTTTTACCAATTGAGTTTTCACAAATTTAGTCACAAGAATAGAGACTGGAATAATGAGACTTATTTAACGTGCAATATTTTGAAATGGTTGACTCCAGTGCGATTGATACTGTAAATATATATTTATTTTAATACACCAAGCTTATAACATTTCCTATTTCCCTGAACATTATTTGTAGCTTGCATTTGTATTTAGGGTGTGTGATGCAGTTTTTTTAAGTTATCCAGACAAAAAAATAGCCATTGTTTACAGAAGTAGCCATTTATGTATGTAGATGTGCACTTTAATGTTGAAAAAATTATGAATGAGTTTCACGGAAACACATATTACGCGACAGAAACCCGGGCAGAGCCGGGTACCCGGCTAGTTGGTTTTTTAAACTTACATTCATGCATATAACTGATATTTGTACTACTTTTCTACTGCTTCAGTTTTCAAGTAACGTGAAACTAAGAAAAATGTCTAAATATCTTGGAATTTTAGTCACACTGAATCCAATGCACAAAGTAAGCTTTTGCTCTATGTAAAGGTGGATCCAGAAGTTGTTCAAGGGAGGGGAGATTGATTTTATTACAGTGAACTCTCACTTATACACCGCCTCATTTATGCTCCTTTTTCACTTATACGATGATTTTAAATGGTCCCAGCACATTCTGTAGCAAAATAATGACAGCATCATTCGTTTATGCGTCGCTCGAAAGATAAATATTTCACTTATGCGCCGAATTTTCCGTAAAATGTCAAAAATATACTTTATTTTCTTTAAAAATAAGCATTTTTCATCACTTTCCTCTTTTATCTTACGCCTTTATTGTTTACGAAGGGATGTTTTCCGTATGAACTAGAATTCAGAGATTGCCAATTGCTTATTATGGAACGTTTTAAAGGGAACAGTTTTGTAATTAGGTATGCTACAATTTTTGCTTTCTCATTATCATTGAAGTTACGTTACAGTAGTTGCCAAACCGTAGTAATGTGCCCCTTGTATATAGAAATATTCTTATTCATTATCTCATTGGAACTTATGTTGCGTTTTTTAGAGTCCTTTTAATAGGCTTGTTCACTTATACGACTCTCTCAATTATGCGCTTGTTTCTGTTGGTTCCTTGGCCCGGCGCATAAGTGAGAGTTCACTGTACTTACTTTTTACTATGCATAGTGGTTCGCAAATATTGATCACTTAGGTTTCGAACTTCAATTGCGAAACATTTCAGAGAGGGAGCCCCAAAATTCCTTCTTTCAAATCATTAAAACTTGCTTAAAATTAAGTTTTTTGAACTTCAAAATTGAAAATTTTCTGGTGTGAGAGTTTTTTCCCAAGGGAGGGGCGAACGCCCCCACCGCCTCTCCCTTGCATCAGCCCCTGGCACCATGTAACTGAGATAAAGTTCTCGCCAGGGGTGACATTTTCTACCTTGAAAATAAATTTTTAATTGTAGTTTTTACAATTTAAATAAGAAATTTTAAAGCAAAATTCGAGGTTTCGGAATTTTTAGATAAATATTTATATGAATGAAATACATACGCATCATTTGTAGAAAATTAGTTAAGTGAGAAAAACACTAACAATAGAAATAAGTTGTTGACAAACTAGTAATTTCTCGAAAACAAATCCAACCAAAGTTGGATAGAGAATGCTTCATTTGGAATTCCATAAGGTTTTTGCACTTGGAATCGTGATGTTATAAGATTTGGAATCCCAAGGAATAAAGATAAATTCACTTTTTTCCTCTTATTTCTTTGCGTTTAAATTCCTAGATTCACCTAGTCATCGATAATAGCAAGATTGCAGTTGAAAATGAGAGCAAACTATTATATTTATTCCAGGTGGATGCACTGCGGGAACAACGCGCAAAGGAATTTTCATTGAGTAAGTTTTTAGCAAAACCAAGGCGTCACTAGATAGCGTTTTATACAGGCTGTATCATTACTCAAAACATCAATAGTGAAGATTTTCCCGCTTGAGAGCGCTGAACAATCACCACCCAAATGTTTGTTTACATTTATTAGCATATTGTTTCTGCTGTAAAAAGTGATGTTTATCCTATCTTTTAGGGTTAAAAAATATTGATATAGTTAACTGAAGTGGAGTACAGAGTGAATTGATGCCGAAGGCCTTATTAGTACTCCTTTTAGGGGAAATAATTTCCCTTTTTAGGTAAAGTTGGTCACAACTCATGATGCAGTCATACGACATTCATTCATCTGTTTACTTTCTTCGAATTAGCAACATATAGCAATGGCGTTTAATTTTGACATCCCTGCATTAATAAAATATACGCTTAAATTCGCAGCCGATAAACAAAAAATGTAGCAATGAAATAGTATTGTTCTATTTACTATTTTGTTTCATTATTGTTGCTCATACGATCTTAATTGCTACGCAAAAGCTCAGATATTCATTTTGATAGCGTTGACGCATCAGAGCGATAAATGGCGAATCTATTCGTCGAGACAGTTTATTTTGATGCTCCAGAATGAATGTACTGTAATGAAGCGATTGGTGTTCAACGGAGAGATGATTGACAACAAAACATATTTATTTTTTGAGTAACAAACGAAATGAGCATATATAATCGTTTGGTACTAAAGAGCAATACAAGTACGAAAAGCAATAAACAAAACTACAATATTGCGATGAACTAACTGTATCATGGCGAACTGTGGACTGAATTTTAAAAAGTTCTATGGCAACCCGTTGGTAGTATTGTCTAACTTAGCGAATAGAT
Source organism: Uloborus plumipes (assembly GCA_038373865.1). NCBI lineage: Eukaryota > Metazoa > Arthropoda > Arachnida > Araneae > Uloboridae > Uloborus > Uloborus plumipes. The sequence goes on along the minus strand of JAXGGA010003899.1, from coordinate 33,358 downwards.
TCGCCATTTATCCCTCTGCGGTGCCAGTGTCGTTTCATAATTAATTAATAATTAGAATCAATTAAAATGAAAAATAATTCGCTAACTAATTAAACTAAGCCGTTAAAATGCAGAATAAACCAACATATAAAACAAGCTATTAAATAACGTTAAAATATTCTAGAATTGAATGCCAAATTGTAAAATTGTCTGCAATAAATTAACTTTTAATTTTGTCTTTTATTATCTAATTTGTATACAATATTAGTTACCATAAAATTCAATAGATGTCGCTTGACAATTACCACCGTTTTTATCCCAAGGATTTTGATCAAATGAAACAGCCTGTATAAAACGCTATCTAGTGAAGCCTTGGCAAAACTTACGAGAATCAAGCAACGATAGCGCGGACGTGGCACTGATATATTGACACAATTTAAATTTTTTTTTCACATGGAATAAAAATAGCCTTACTAAATTTTACAACCTGAGGTTGGTATGAAAAAAAAACGGGAATGTGCGAAAAAAGTGAAATACTCGAGGCACATGCTCTTATTTTTTTAAAGAAAGGCTTACGTTTATTGAACTGTTATTGCGCAATATTTTGCAGGAAATTTTTCCAATACAAAAATAAAATTCTTTATCGAACACTGAACTGCTTCAATGTAAGAAATCACGAAATGATTAACAATAAAATGAATAAACTGAATGAATAATCTTTTTTTTTTTCAAATAATGGTAATGTCTAATAGTTACTCAATTCAATGTAATTGCAATTATGCATTTTACTTACCAACTGCTATAATAGTAGCGTTTTTACATTTCCGCTTAGGCAACTTGAACTTTACTGTCGGCTCGGTAGCAACAAGACCAATAAACAGTTTATTACCGCATTTAGCTGAAACACTTTTGCTAAACTTCACCTGAAAAATATTCAGAAAATTATAAAGTTGTGGAATGAATCAAGAATATGAGAATACGACACTCTATGGTGCTTCTTTTTTTTATGAGGCGCCCTCTCGCTTTCTCTTTATTGAATAAAACAAATCACATATAGCTTAAAAATAAAAATCGAACAAAATTTAGAGGTTTCTACCGTTACTGCGAATATCAAATCTCGGCCTTTTTCTTTTCTTTTCATCGACTATTGCAATGTTTATTTGTGCGGTTTGTTTCTTTCGTGAGTTTTAATTAATGAAAGTTGTAAGATTGTCACTGACTTGTAATAATTTTACATTTTACTGAATTATGTTACGCTGCATGCCAAATGAGTAAAAAAATTATATGCCATTTCGTTCTTTCACTCGTAACTTTGAAATTCTTTAATGCTTGCTTTGATAAAATGATTTGCTTTTTGTGTTCACAGAGGTCTGTACTGAAGACAAAGTCGAGTAGAGTTAACACTTTATGTTGTTACATTTCGATCAGTTTTTGTCGAGTTGGCGAGAAAAGTTAATAAATTATTCCTACACTGTAAAAAATGAATGTTATTTTACAGTATAATACAGCTAATATTATAGTAAAAAACTGTAAAAATTGCTAACTTTACAATACTAAACTGTAAAATAGTTAATTTTACAGTAATAAACTGTAAAATTGCTAATTTTACAGTAATAAACTATAAAATTGCTAATTTTACAGTAATATACTAAAATTGAAAATTTTACATTTTATTACCGTGCATTTTACAGTTTAAAAATGAAATCTCTGCTGACAGCATTATATTGTTCTTTTTAAATAGCTGTTATTTTTAGCTTTTACTTTTATTTATAGACAGTGAACTCTCACTTATGCGCCTACCTTAGGGCCAACAGAAAAAGGGGCATAATTGAGAGAGACGTATAAGTGAACAAGCCTATTTAAAGGACTAAAACTCAGTATAGGTTCTAATGAGCGAGTGAACAAGTATGTTTCTATAGAAAAGGGATATATTACTACAGTTTGGCAACTACTGTAACGTAACTATAATGATAAAGAGAAAACAAAAGTTGTAGCATACCTAATTACAATCTGTTCCCTTTCAAACGATGCATAATAGATAATTATCCCTCTCCGAACTCTAGTTCATGCGGAAAAAACGCCTTCCGTGAGTAATAAAGGCGAAAGATAAAGAGGAAAGTAAAGAAAAATGCTTATTTTTTAAAGAAAATAAATAAACTTTTATACATTTTAGGGAAAATTTGGTGCATAAGTGAAATATTTATCTTTAGAGCGACGCATATATCTTTAGAGTGAACGATACTATTATTATTTTGCTATGGAATGTGCTGGGACTATTTAAAATCGTCGTATAAGTGAAAAAGGCGCATAAATGAGGCGGCGTATAAGTGAGAGTTCACTGTATAGCTAAATTTTGCGGTAATAAACTGTAAAATTGCTAACTTTTTCAGTAAGAAAATGTAAAATTGCTAGTTTTACAGTTTATTACTGTGCACTTTAGTTTTAAATCGGAACCTCGGCTGCCAGTATTGCACTGTAAAAACAACAGTTCATTTTTTGCATGGTACTTTTAAAGTGAACTGAAAAAAATCAGGCGACAAACCTACCCCACATTGTGGCGTCACTTTTTCAACAAACTTGGGAATCAAGCCTTTTTTAAGATTGCGGCATTTTTTCACTGCTTCGACGTCACATAACAATACACACAACACGATCAGCTTTGGCAGCATGGAAAGTAGCATATTTGCTCTTCTCAGAACGTTTTTCAATTCACTGACCACCACACATAATGATTCTTTAAAGAAGGACCTCATTTTATGAAAAGAAAATGAAATCTTACTCGAGAACTGGCATACCTGAACAAACGCAGCTTTTCATTTATATATAGCATTAAAAAGAAATGACTTACAGCGTCTAGCATCGTGAGACATGGTTTAACTGAGATTATGGATTTAAATTTATGTCTTTAGCAACAGGTGTATATGGTAATTCTACAAAAATGGGCAAATTTGTGTTCCATACTGATTGCTCCTTTTGTTTTTAATTAAAAAAAACTCTTTTGGGAACATTTTTATGCGTCTATTGTCCTATAATTTTGACGATCAACAATGTCAATAATTAATTCTTATTCACTTAAAAATAAAATATTACATTGAAATGTCATCCACATGCCTTGTCCCATAGGCACAATTTTCACAATCTATGGAATCTTTAAAAAAAATGAGTGATTTTTTTCTCAAGATATTTTTATTTTTGAATGTGTACGTGGGCAATATGTAAATCACAAAAAAAGCAAAATAATGTAAAAATAAAACCTCTTAAAATTAATCTAAACTTTGTTCCAGCTATTATCAGTCATCCACATGTCTGAAAAGTATAGATATTTTTCTCGGAAATGTTTTATTTCAAAATCTGGCAACACATCTTAAAATGAAGCATGGAACTTTGTTATTCCTGGCTGAAGATTAATTTTGCCGTTCTGCAATTACTTTTTCATTAAAAGCAAGGGAAACTCAACTTTCAAGGCAATTGTTTTTCATCTTTTTCATTAACATGCCCTGCAGAATGCAAGTAAAAGGTACACAAAAATTAATTTTGATAATGAATAGGTCTAAAGCTTATATTTGTTGGCTCTTATTCGAAGTTAAGCCGAAAAATATTCAGATATGACTTTTTGAGAACACATAACTTGTGTTTTGTCATTCACATGCCCATTTTCTTATGTCATTCACATGGCCCAATTCAAATCTCCAACCTAAAGTAAGCCCTAGCTCCAACCTAATATTATGCAATATCATTGACGATACAATGTTTAAAAATCAAGTCTAACAGTTTACAGGTAAAAAAATTTCATTAGTATACCTTCTGAATTATTCACATATCCATTATGTTATTAACATACCCATTGTGTCATCCACATGTCCTTTTTACCATTCACATGCCTTCAAAAAAAATGCAAAAATACAATAAAATACAAACATTTAAGCTCTGCTGATATTCTGTTTTAATTGTGTAACTTATAAAGTACTTTCCTGATTTTTTTCAGATTTTTAATTTTAAATTATTTTTTTTAAATCTACATACTAGAAATTTTCCCGTTTTTGTAGAATCACCCATATAAGAGATTAGTCGCAAAAACAAGAAGCAAAATGTTGTAATTTATTTCCTTAAATATTTTCCTTTCTAGTTTTATTAAGTAGGAGTTCTTAAGTCAGTAAGTTTTTCATAGTTTAGTAGTCTTAAGTGGAAGATTTAAAGGGCTACTTCTTCAGTGCAGAAGTTTTATATAGATGATTGTGGGGCAAACTGAAATGGTAAAAATTGTCCTAAATATCAGAGTCACCAGCCCATAGCACCGCAACCTTTTAACCCTTTATATCCCAACTTAATTTAGCAAATTGTGAAAATCAGTAGGCTCTAAAGACCCCAACACCTTAGGGCCCCTAAGAAAACTTTTTCCGATTGCAGGTACCATGTGTCGGGTTCTTAGCGAAGTACAAGGAGTGGTACTTAAAAGTACAGCATGATTCCAGCCATATAGGATTCATAATACTAAATTAATATAAGCCGGGTTTCCGAGTCCCGTCTTAGCATAAAGTGTTAAGCATGTTCTTAGACATATACAGTAAAACCTCCTGTAGCGGACACTCCCAAATAACAGACACCTCTAATTAGGAAACTTTTTTTTGAGTCTTAGTCCCTCAATATGGGTGATTCCATACGATTCAATCTGAAAAGCGGACACTCCGAATAACAGGCAGTTATTTGAAAAAAAAAAAAAAAACTTGTATTCATTTCCGAGTGTTTTGTCAAAGTTTTATGTAAGCTAACCGTGTACAACGTGGTTTTATTTAGGGGAGAGGGGGGTGTACACGTGAACAAAAATGACATTTTTGTATTTTTTCATTATTAATTTGAGATATAAAGGAAACAAGTGCTATACATGATAGATCAAACATTCGCTAATATTTTCATGCAGTTACCTATCTTCTTCAACAGTGAGTTCCAGCCAAAAAAAAAAGTCAAAAATATGCTAAATTTTGTTCATATCTGCCCCAGGAGGGAGGCAGTTGTAAACACACCTGGGGCACAAGTAAACACAGATACATAAATGGAAATAAAATACACCTAAACAAGTTTTTAAGCATGCTGCTTATTAAACATTAGCAAACACTTACAATGAAAATATCAAAGTATTTATTCAACGTGATTAATTGACTCAATTCAACGAACATTGTAGCCTTCAACTTTTACAGAAAAAGAAACAGAAGATGCAGCTCGATATGTGCCACCTAAAACTGAAGGTGGTAGTAATTTTAGCAGAATATCATTGGAGTGTCTACCATCGATGTGTCATCTATTTTTGGAAACATAAAAGTTTCATACAAGTGAATTTTTGTCTTTTTGGTATTGAATTCTACGAGAACAAAGTCATTCACAGCTAAATTTTCTGGTGAAAGGTTGAATTCAGCACAAATTTCTTGATAGTTGCGGTCTTTAAAATTGATATCGGACTTAACGTCACTTACTACATCTTTTAACTGTTCCCTTTTCAACAGTTTAGCAAATTTAACTTTCTTTTCTTTGCAACTCTTTCAAATTTCAGTTAAATATTGAATATTGAAACTTTTAATTATTCAATATTTCTTAACTAGACTATTCAGTATATAAAAAATCAACACTTTTTGAAATTGAAGTCACTAAATATTATTATGGGCACAGATGAACTGTTCACATCTGCCTCTACCCAATGTATTCACATGTGCCCCTTGTCTCAACTCAGGCCTAATTTTATAAAAACTATATTTTTTTTCCATTTAAAAAAAATAGTGCATGAAAACTTTCCTTATTAATACCGCTTTAAGACGAATAAAGTTTGTTTGTTTCAAATGGGGCTGCGTTTAGCTTCTTGCCATTTGCAGACCTAGTGCATTCCCCAAAGCGGCATCCACTCTTTCATGTGGCACCACCATCGGTGGGATACCATTGCCACAAGTATCTTTGACGCCCAGTTTCCCCAGTAGATGGGGGCACCTGGGCTCTATTCGATGCGAAACTGCACTAGGAATTTAATTTTGCCAAAAGATACTATAAGCCAAACAAGTACTCGAGGGATCTTTTACATGCCGCACAATCATACGACATGAGCGCTGTCGATTTTCTGCATCATGAAAATCCACCGACTGGAGCCGGGTTCGAACCCGCGCTTTTGGGCGTAAGAGGCCAGCGTCTTAACCACTATACCACTCTGTCGGCAGACGAATAAAGTTCAAATGACAAAAAAAAATTTTGGATGTGTTTTTACTCGGAGAACTAAAACATAAAAGTATATTGGCACCTTTCAAAACATAAGATCTTGGATAACTAAAAAACAAAAAGGTTTAGATACTTTGAAATTTCATGCAGGATATAGTACTTGTGTTACCATCTACATAATTTTTTTTTTTCAGATTTTTCTCTTGATGTTAACTGGGTAAAATATCGTTTGTTCACATGTGCCCCTGTTTACATGTGCCCCCTCTCCCCTATAAGGAAGTCACCCTTTTCCCATTCTAACAAACAAATTAATTTATAAAACCTTACGAAACGCTTCAGTCCTACATTCCAATTTCATTCCACTACAGTTGCTTGATGAAAGAAGGATCCGAGAAGAGTTTTTAGAACCTAGTTAGAGAATGTAATTTAGTGCACAAAGAAAAGGCATCTAAAAGGATTGATATTAAAAGATAGAGACGGCTCAGGAGATAATAGAAACTAAACGAACAGTATGCATTGTCTGTATAAAATTTTCTAAGTTAAAACAGTTTTAGAACGTTCAAACAGAGACGAAATGTATCGGTACAATTTGGTTTCGTGGTTGAATGTTACGAATTTAATTTTTTACAGCACAATTCATTGACAATTATATAAGAGCCTGGTCCTAGTAGGCCTGGTCCAATAGCTATTGACAGAGTAACAACCCTTAATAGCGTAGGGAGCGATTCATCCGAGTGCAATGCATACAGTGAAAACACTACTCAAGATTTGAAAAATAAAGTCTCAGCTGATGCTTTTTTTTTTTTTTTTTACTTTATTTGAACTGAACATTTTTAAAATACATTGTAGGTGAATTAGTAAAAATATTTATATCGACAGCTCTTGAGAGGGGGGATGAGCGTCGCTGATAAAAGTTGAAAAATATACTGCAAATCGTGGATCAGCCGTGATTTAAGAGTATAATAAACTTCATACAGACTTAGAGCAAAAATAAAACTTTTCGCTAATGAATCAAATTAGAGGTAAATCTCTGTAATTGCATTTTATTGTTACAAAATGAAGAATATTCAATAATTCGTTTTAAAATTATATTAAGTTAACAAGTTGTTTTTTTTTTCAAAATTTCATTTCTTTTAGACTGCATGAAATGCTTAAAAAATATTGTTTCAAATGAAGTTAAAAAAAATTCTAATTTTTTTCATAAATTCAGAAATTTCTAGCTGTGATAGCAATCCTTAAAATTTGTCTTAAAAATCTAAATAAATTCCAGTAAGTCTTTTTTATAGTCTAGATTAACGCATCGGGAGCCCATTGAAAATTAAAATTTTTTAAAACAGTTTGGTAAGCCGAAAACTCCATTTCGGGCAAAGTTCCGATACATGCGACCTTCTCTTAAATCAATCAATTTTATATGAGAAAATACTAATTCAGAGTGCGTTTCGTGGTGGCCCGATCGGTAAGGCATCGGACTTGTGTCCGGAGGGACCCGGGTTCGATCCCAGCCGATCAAAGATCCACCGTCTTGATTAATGGTGACTGGGAGGCGTTAAAAATGTCGTGGTCACAAAGTCCTCCAAGTGAAACGATACCTCTGGGGGTGCTAGAATCTAGGGTTTGCTCTACCCTAGGTTCTGGTTCAAAATCAAGAATAGAGCGCTCTTCAGGGCCCTATCCCGGTTAAACCATTAAGCTGTGGTAGGTACGGGGGACCCTGGAGTGTGAAATGAAATAATTCAGAGTGCAATTAAGTTGCATAAATTACGACAACCATTCAATAAAAATTATTTATTAGTGTACATCGCTGCCAAAAGCATTTGAAGTATTTTAATAATGATGTAGTTGCTAAGCTATCTAGCTCGTCTTTTAAAATGGATATTTATTAAGTTAGTATTAAGAAAAAGAAAAGTAATGATTTCCTGAAGGCCTGCAAGTGATACCAGTGGGGAAGCTGGTTGATTGATTCTCACCACATCTTCCCTAAATTTAGGTTAATATCAAAAACCTGTGTAATGGCAACGGTTGATCCAAAACAAACTTTGTGCAGCGTAATAATCCCCTCAGTGTTACAATTTTTTAAGAGAGCAGATTTAAAGTACAATAACAGTGTTTTCTAATACTGCAAAATAGGGATGCACCGATTAATTGGCGGAAATTTTTTTTAATATTATTTTTAAAGTATATCTTCATCCAATGAATAATTTCATTAACAGTAAATAAATGTAATTTCCTGCAATCCTTACTAAAACATATAGTATAAAAGTGCACAGAGTAAAAACAAAACAAATAGGCCATATAGTGGTAAAACTGCATGGAATATTAAAAGATGGCCCAAGTAATTATTTCTAAAAGCAGAATTGAAAAAGGAAAAGAAAAAAGAGTGATGGTGAAAGTGTTAGAGCATAATAAATAATCATTAGGCCGATTATCAACAGCTAATATATCCGTACTACAAAATATGAATGGAAAGCTGCGAGATGTATCAAAACGTTTAATATAGTTTTTGTGTGCGATCTTACACGAAATTTATTACAAAAAGTTTTCAAAAAGCACTTTTCTCGTAATCATATGAGGCTTAGTGTTTATCTATTGGACCAACGAACCATTAAATTTAATTTCAATTAAATATTGAACAAAATTATTTTAAGAAGTGTACAAATTAAGGAGTTTTTTTTTTCTTTTTTTTCTCAAAATGACAAGGAAATAGACAAAATGAATACACACGATATGAACATAAACTACCCTAATTGACAGAAGAATTATTCACAGATGGTACAAGCAAATTAATATTCTTATAAATTTCTCTATTTGATGAAAAGCATTTAAAGTGACAACAACAAAACGAATTTCGCAATAAAATAATTTTGGCAGATTAATATTTTTTTTAATGTTCCCGTAAACTGTTTAAAGATGCTTTGTTTAGATTAATTGCTCGAAAGGATTTATTTCATTTTTCCCCAACATGATAATGATTAACTAACATAAATTATTAATTGTCGAGATGAGTGAAAAAGATAAGTAAATTATAAATCATCAGGCACTGGGGGGGGGGGGGGGCAAGAATACATCATGATTCTAGTCATGATATGGCAGAACGAAAAAACCACCGAAGAGAACTGAAACAACTAATGAAGCATGTCAGACTATCAAATACCATATCTATACTAAATCTGCGATGTTTGTATCGGTGAATGCGCCCTCAGTACTGATTTTTTTTTATTATTCTGAGATGATTGAAATAACTGGATAAATGTCATGTAAATAAACATTTATATGGTAGATTTTTAACAAAACTGTTATTTTTTACATGCGAGCCTTCTACACCGTGTACTACACAAAAATGAAACAAAAATATATTGGATTAACACAACAATATCTTATCGATCCAGCTACTGCCTGATCTTCTGAGGTGAAACCTTCCGCACATTTACGCATGCGTCAATTTTTCTCTGATCTTACCAAAATATGGGTGTTAGGTAAGATAACAATAAGGGGAAGAATAATAAGAAGCATTTTGAACCGTATCAAACAACGTGGAATGATGCTAATTTCAAAAACATAGTTTAGTTGAAAATATTATAAGGATATAGCAAATGTAAGTTTTAAATTGAAAACTTAGGAAAGTTATCACCCACAGCACATCTACCGTATTCTAAGTGGAACTATTCGCGAGTGCTAGGAGCGGTTTTCATGAACCGACAGTATCCAAACAGATATTTGAAGCTAACTCATTTAAAATTATTGAAGCAAAGCAATGAAACGAACGGTTTTGTATTTAATGAAACAAATACACCTTAGTAAAACATTTGTAGCACTGAAAAAGATTTCTGCTACTAGCTGTGAGCAGTAATTAATGAAGAAACTCTTCTTTGATGATTGCTGCTCCCATTTTCACACATCCATTAAATATATAGTAGAAGCTCTTGACAAGCTGAAAGAAGCGTCAATGGGTGATTTTATAGAAAGACATGTAGAAATGAATGAAAATTAGACGTAAACCATTTTCGAGATACCTTAAGGCTAGTATTTAACGTTCAGATGTAACAATAGATTTCATTAAAACAAATTCTTACAACCAATAGGCATTCTTTAATAATCATTTCGGACAAACTCTCAACTATAAAAATCTAATAAAGTCAAGTGAAAAAAAAACAAGTATAAAACTAGTCTTCTGTATTTCGCTGTTAATTTAATTATTTAATATATATTATCAATTTATTTAACTCTGTAGCAGTAAGCAAAATAATCAAATTTCCAACATAAATTCTATGGAAAAATAAAAATAAATGTGAAAATGAGAGTTCACGTAAATATTTTCGGCAAAATTTCCCTTCTTCTTTAACTTTTTAATTTTCAAGCTTCTGCTTTAATGTTTATGATTTAACTCTTATTGATGAGGCATATATACATGTAACTTTGGGCGAGGAAAAAAACATTTAGGGCTGATTAGGGTGAGTGGGCCCCCTTTTTAAAACAGTTCGTTTTTAAAGCCTTATACAAAAGTTTTAAAGTAAAACAGCTTAAATTTTTTGACTTATTTTATCTTGGACATTATTAATGATCACAAGTTCAGCATTATTTCCGAAAAAAATGCTTTAAATATTTTTAAACATCGTATTCTTTACAAAATGGCTTGGGGTCACACTTAACCCATAGGAAGGGGTAAGTGGGCCACCCCCTATTTATTTATATTTAAAGCGAGTATATTTTGGAAAGGGGTTTATGGGTCCTACCTGACTAAGTATGCAGTATTGTAGTAGGGAATATTTTTCTGTAAATGTATCCATTAATGAGATATCTACTTATATTTAAATGTGTATGACAGAAAATTATAAAGCGGAATACAAAACCATTGTGTCTGTGAAATTCATTAAAAGCCGTTAGGCGTATTTTTTGCTTTTACATACAAATTAATGTTGATCAAACATAATGGAGTCGATTAAGATCAATTTTGGTAAAATAGGAAAAAAAAATATACGTTGAAAAAAGTGGAAACACTTAATGGCAGCGTCTATTTGAAGATTTCTTAGTAGGAAACGTTATCATTTCATCTACAGTTATAATTATAACATTATCTACATCCAACCAATAAAAAGTGTAGTTATTTCTATTTTCCTATCAAATTTTTTAGTATTTTTTTCATTTGTATCATATTTTAAAATTTGACCTTCTTAACACTTTATGGTTTTCCTTGATGCAAGTTTCACAAATACAAAGTTACAAGCTTTGGCAATTTTTGTAGCTAAACCAGCAATTTCTTCTAGGTCACAATAATTATCTTTCATTTCATCGTAGAAATTGCTTCATCAAAACTGCTTTTCATTTTGAAATCATCATTATTATGAGGGGGCCCACTTACACCATAGTGAGGGGGCCCACTTACCCTAATAGCAAAAAACCAAGGGGTAAGTGGGACCCCTCCCCTTAAACACTTATTAATAATACTTTGCATAAAAATTCTTATTCCAATGTGTACTTTAGTTTAAACTCTACAAGAAAACTTGATAAACATAGAAAAAATAATAAAAACTAACATAAAAACAATTCTTTGAAAAATGTTGCTTGAACTCGCAAAAAAAATTTTTTTTGGAAATTTTTTTTTTGCCATAAATTATATGAGCTAAAAAATGTTCCACCGAACCCAAATATATGCAAAAACAATCACTGTGATGCAATTTGACATGATCAGTACAAAAAAGTATAAAAACTATACGCGCAGTTCAGTTTTAAGGGGGGTGGCCCACTTACCCGAACCAACTCTAACACTATTTTCCTATATTTCTCTAATGTCTTCACTATTTTTATTTTCACTTTACCAAGCTCTATTGCTTTCGCAACTTTTAATGCACTCGACAATGGAATCAAGCTTCCTTTCATGAGGACGTTAAAAAAAATGGAAACAAATACCCACACGCAACTCCAAGTCCCAAGAAAGACAAAAAAGAACAAACAAAAAACTCAGCGCTACTCGTTCTTGGCAAATTTCCCAGACGAATCGATAGCAAAAGCCAATAACTTGTTCGGACATACCTCATCTCCGGTCGACATTTCCTGAGATTCTTGATTGGCTTCATTCACATATCTATTTTCGTTCCCGATGACTAAATCCATCTATTTTCGTACCCTCCATGACTGCGAACTACTATTTTTGTCGACGGAATACTTGTTGATGTCAAGTGCACCTGTTTCTTGCTTTCTCTCTAAGCAGTTGTTTAGCATTGCGTGAGACTCTTCGGGGTATTTGTCCCGTCTGATTGCATTTTTGCATCTGAACCATTTGTTTGTTTTGGAAGAGCATGGGTTACACATTTTCTTTTCTTTATCCACAAGTGATAGAAATGAAAGTTGAGAAAAGAATGAATCCCCTATGTAATGTTCAGAATGCTAATGATTAAAGACAGTGCATTCCCGATTATCCTCGGATTGGGTGGCCCGGGTATCGCGGATAATCCGAAAAAATCGTAAGATAAGGGGTAAGGAAGATTGAAAATGTCTTTTGCTTAAAAATAATTGCATGCACTCTCACGCATACACTGCTATGCGCTGTTAGTCATATTAAAGTATATTTTAACATCAGTGTTTTTGTACTTTTTAAATTAATGTTTCAATTGTAAAGAATTATTGTCAATACAATCTCTTAGAAGAGAAAATTATTTTAAATTAAGGTTACCATTATTATATGAATCAAATAAAATGAGTTTATATCCCTGTTTTTACAGTGATTAATGTACAAGGTCATTCCATAGTGACTAACGTAACATTCAGATCTGATTTTGGAACTGTTTTTACTTGTAACTTAAAGGATAAAAAATATTTTTTAGTTATTGCTGGTGGATTTGTAATGTACATGGTATCTATGTATCATTTCTGCTAAGAATTTTTAAAAAAATTACCGACAGTAGATATTTTTTCAACCAAAACAGCAGTGGGACTAACGTAACATTTTTGCAACCCTGAAAATGAATGCTCATGTTGTGAGGCAAAAATTTCTCAAAGTTAAGCAAGTGTGAAAAATTGAATGATATATTTGAAAAATGAGTAAAGTTCGCTTTTAAAAACATAAAACACATTTATTAAATCTTAATTTTTTTTAGTCTTAAGTGTCACTTTTACTTAAGATGGAGTGTGACTAACGTAACGTGACTAACGTAACCATCGAATAACAAGCAGTAAACTCACCACAAACTATTTATTGTGGCTAATCTCAGTGATAATTACAATACTTTTTCAATTTTTTTAGACTTCTTATGTTGCATGATTGTTATTTATTTATTTATTTATTAAATTTTTAATACTTTTTCCACTTCGGTAATTTTTTTTTCTTCGGCTGAGGTTGACATTTCTATGAAATTACCCCTTCATTATTCCATAATGTATCATTTTCATTTTCCTAAAGAAAATAATTTTTCCTAAAGAAAAGAATATTTCCCAATTTACCAACTTTCTATTTCCGCAAAAGACGCAATTCATAAAAAGGAAGCACTTTGTGCCCACGCAATCGTCGTTGACACCAATTACACCTGTTTTTGGTCGATAATTACGTCACGACAATTAACAGGGCTAGAGACACGATGAAAGGCCGCGACGTGGAATTTTGACTGCCCCCTCCCCCCGAATCGAAACTTTTTTTTTTCTTTTGGCAAGATTCGTTCTAAGATTTTGTTTTCTAATTCGAAATTTAAGTTACAGAGTTCAAAATTGAAAACAAAAAGTAAAGTTTTGTTTACCGCAATTTATTTTTATGTTAAAAGTTATGTGACGCTAAAACGATTACCATCGAACTATCCTTTCGAAATCAAAATTATCACACTGCTAGATGAAGTTGAAATACTTTCATGGTGTTTAACATTTAATTGATGTTCTTAATCCAGAGTTCAGCTGTTCTGCGCCTTCTCATGGTACAAGATGTTCAGCTTATGTATTAATTATAGAGAAAAAGAGGCACACATGAACATTTTTTCGTTTTATAATTTTTCAATATATATTATTTAGCTCTCAGAGTGAACGCGCTAACATGTGTGCAGGTGTAGCATCAGAGATTCTTATATCGTTTACATTTATAACTTATAAGCACCTAAAGACAGTAAGTATGGCAAGTAGTTTCAGTATATGAATTTAGTTCCATTTTACAATTTGTACCTTTTTCGTGCTCTTTTATTTTTTTAAATTACATTATTTCTGCCCAGTACATATTAATTTATCAATGTTTTGAATTTATGAGTTTTGTTAATACAACTAAACCCTTCTTTCCTAGTTGTGAGACATAACAGGAAGTATGACATATTTGGTTATAGCATTAAAAAATATATTTTTTTATAAGTTCATAAATTACATTTTTTCACACATTTCGACTTTACTGTAGTCTACAAAAGGCAGCATTTTCATTCATAGGTACCCTGAGGTTTTTCCATTACTATCGGTTTCATACTCAGAGGTCTTAAAAGATCGTATGTCGCCTCTCTCGGTGTTCCTGTATTATTTTTATGGCAAAAATGTAAGTAGCTAAAGTTGCGGACAAACTAATAAGCAAAAGTAACAAACATCATACGGTGAAACCTTGTTTATCCAAACTAATTAGGACCAAAGATAGTCATGATGATCAAAAATTCGGATAGTGAGGGTAGGTTTTTTTTCTCTTTTCTTTTCCTTTCTTCTCATTCCCAAGTAGCATCAACTCATCGGATTTTGCTCAGCCGATCAACAAACTCCTCGTAAACTGATCCTGTAACGCACGATGACATCGTTCCGATCAGTATCCGAGCACGGTTTTCGATGAGCTACTTTTCATCGGAAAGCGATATCCTTCCGATCAACTTTCCCGAGGAAAATAAGATGAGCTATATTCCATCGGAAAACGATATCCTTCCGATCAAGTTTCCCGATGAAATTCCTCGGCACGGGACTATTCTGCTCGTAAATGGCTCCAAATCTCATCGTATTCTCATCGGATTTTGCTGCTCGGATTCTGCTCGGCCGATGAGACATATTGGATCATTGGCTGATGAGAATTTCATCGGGTTTCGATGAATGGCCGATCATCGGCCGATGAGATGATGCTACTAGGGTTCTTTCTTTCTTTTTTTAAACTAAGGTTTTGTTGAAATATTAACCCATACAGAAATAGCACCGCCAAACGGGAGGAAAAATAGTAATTTAATTGAAAAATACACATAAATGAAAAAAACAAATAATAAACCGAAAATAAAGAATGGAATAACAACAAACAGCTCCAAGGAGTAAAAAAGTAATTAAAAAGCAGTGTCCTTTAATCATGCGGTCTTTTGAAACCCAATATAGCTTGGGGAAGTTTCTTTCTTCTTGTGCGAAACTATATATCCCCGCATATACCTGGAGATGGTTAGAGTTCATATATGGGCGATTCTCTGTAAACTGGTAATTGACTGTCCGGACTGAGTGTTTTAAAAATAATAAAGTGTAATAAAGTAATTATCGCTCTTAATACAAGTAAAGCATTAATACTTTGTGGCCCAATTGTTATTTGGAGTGATAACAATTTAATTTTTTTTTCTAGGAATTATCTAAGCGCCAAAAACACAGTCCCCTGGCTGTCCCAATCCCATAGTCTAACTGTTAAAGGTAGTATTTCAAAAAACCTATTAACACTACTTAAATTTGGCAATTAATATCTAAAAATAGAATAATGAAGCTATATTTTTCTTATGAAATAAGGTATAATTACGTATTTCTAAAACAAAACTGTCATGCAAATTCTGTCCGGAGTTTTTTCAAACAGTCCCCTGCAACAAATTCAAAGCTGTAATACGAAAAATCTATGACTTTTGCTAATTCTTTTTGATATGAAGTTTAAAGCAATCAGTGTGAATTTGACGAAATCGCCGAGAACGGTGTTGAAACGCTACTTTGCTTAGTTTGAGAGACTCATTTGTGAGGAAAGTATGCATCAGGGTCGTTGCGAAAACAATCCCCTGGGAAGTGATTTTATTAATGTCAATTAGCTTAATTATGAAACATATTAGTTATTATGTCCACGATTTGTGCCTAAATTTATAAGTAGTCTCGTAACTAATTATGTTCCAATAGTTTTGCAGATATTACGCAAAGAAGAGCAAAAACACAGTCACTTGGCACAGTCCCCTGCCTTGTTATACTAGGCGGGGGACTTACCCCCTATCATGATTTATCAGAAAAACACAAACTTCAATTGGCCCTCTTTCAAACCAAAGTAACAGATTCATTTTCTGAGCAATAGTATTATAATTATACGAACATTTCAAAAAACCGTGCCCGGACAGATTTCGTGTGAAAAATGACGAGTTTACAGAGAATCGCCCATATCCGGATTTGCAGATTGGATATATGGGTGATTCTCCAAAAACCTGGTATTTTCGATTCACAAACTCTATAAAAATAAAAATGCTTAAAAAAATCTAAAAAAAATCATACTTACTCTTTGTTAGGAGCTTATTAAGAGAAAAATAGAGGGAACTCACTTTAAGTATGCTACACCCCCAAATGGGGGGGTCAATTTTTTCAAACCGAGAGAGTGACAAGAAGCACTAAGCGAGCAAACAAATGAATTTTATCAAGGATTATCAGAAATTTTACAACAATAACAAAGAAATAACTTCAACATGAATGAAAAACTATGTTTATTGTTGACAAACAACACTAATTTACAACCTCCTTAAACGAACACTGTTTTAAGAGATGCAGCATCTGACAAATTTAATATTTATATAAATTAATTCATCAATATTCGAACATGTATAGCTATTACTTTTAATGTAATTCTCTAAGTGTTTTATTTCTAATTGGTATAATTAATTAAATTAAGCTGTCACAATAATTATTGTTGCCTCTATCACTACCATTGTTAGCATCAGTTTCAAAATAGAATTCAACTAGAGCTTAATTCTAAACCAAAATAGTTAATAACAATTTTCAGAGTAAGTACCAGGTTTGTTAATTTAAATTATCCAGTTCAGAAAGGTAATTTACTTCAGGCAAAAAAGCTGTTCTCTAAAATGAATCTACAACAAAATTTAATGTAACTTCACTCACCTATTCGAGCAGCGTTAAAGTTAAAAAATGTCTAACCGACAGATTTGTTTTGAAAAATTCTTCTGAAAAACAAGAAACAAACAACTAAATAAAAGAATTATTTTACAGTTACATTTTTTAATTTATCGTCTGCCAACTTTTTATCATAATCTTAGTTCTAAACTAATGTTTGGTAAATAAATCCATCTATTCTACCGGATGTTTTACCAGTGCTTTAAAAGTAATGCTAGAGTGACATTTTTTTTTGCGCAGGAGAGGACATTTTTTTTGCGCCAGGAGAGGGACATTTTAATCAAAAAAGGCTGATATTTCTACCCGGAATTATATAGAAGGTAAATAATGGTATTTTTCTCTTTTATCCTCTTAACTCAATTACACACTGCAGGCAGAATTATTATTTTTATTTTATTTAGAACAGAAATGTTGGCCAGGAGAGGGACATCGAAAATGTTACATACCTCATTTTGAACTAAGGAAAAATAATACGAACAGCAGACACATTCTATAGACAAAATACTCTATGAGTCCAAAGAAGTGATGAGAATAAACAGTGTTATAGTACTGCAGATTCAAAATTCCTTCTTTTTGCCTTTAATAATTGAACCAATTTGTAGGCCAGGAGAGGGACATGCAATCTGGGGACAAACTTCAAAATGATGTACCTGATTATATAACCATTTAAATAAGCTAAAACAACACTATATTACACTCATAACTATACATAATTCAAACCTACAAGTGGAATTTATGCAATGTTCACGTAAAATTTTAAAATAATTTATTTACATTTTAGAAACAGGGTGGGACATGCAAAAAAGGTGACTTTTTGGCTATTCAAAAATTTTTGTAGAAAAAAATAAATGAGAAATTGCTTTGATATGGATTGAATAACATCAGAATAAGTATTTCTAACAATTAAAAAAATAAAAAAAACTTTCTAAGTCAAATAATTTTTGTGCTGTCCTACGGGGACATCATATTGTTCGGATTTTGGAGAATCACCCATTATATTGCTATTCAGAATATCTATCCTGTTCATCGTAAGGCAATAACGCCCTGTTTTTCTGAAATGCACAACTGTTTCTTTTTGTGGTCTTTGATTGTAAGCTTTCCATTCGTGTTTGGTGTTTTGCCATTTTTTAGCCTACTTTCCCGTTAAAAATAAAACAAAGACGAAAAAAGTATTAAAAGTAGCTTAATGCATCTAAAAATATCGCCAAGTCCGAAAAATATCACCAAGTTAAAAAAATAAAAAGGTAAAATGAATATCGAAAAATTAAAAATTTGAAAGTAGGGTATTGAGATGGGGAATTTGTGCGTCGGTCGGTCGGTCGGTCTGTCGGTCGGTCTGTCTGTCCCCCCCTAATAACTTTTGAATGAACATTCCGATTTGGACAAACTTTTTTTTGTTGGAAAGATCTCGGCGAGTACAGCTCATTCCCATATTTGATTTTTTGATTTGAACAATTTTTGGTTCAACTGTGAGCCGTTCAAAAAACCGGTCCCGCGATACTAACTTTTTAATGAACAGTCCGATTTGAACAAACTTTTTTTTGTTGGAAAGAACTTTTCAAGGGTATTTCATTCCCGTATTTACATTTCCAATTTGAACAATTTTTCGTTCAACATTGAACCGCTCAATCAAGCTGTCACCCCTAATAACTTTTGAATGAACAGTCCGATTTAAACAAACTTTTTTTTGTTTGAAGCATCTCGGCAAGGATACTTTATTACCGTATTCAAATTTTCAATTTGAACACTTTTGGTTCAACATTGAACCTTTTAAGCAACCTTTCTCCACCTAATAACTTTTGAGTGAACCGTCCGAATGGAATAATTTTTTTTTTTGTTCGAAAGATCTCATCGAGTGCAGCTCATTCCCATATTTGATTTTTCGATTTGGACAATTTTTGGTTCAACTTTGAACCGTTCAAACAACCGGTCCCGCGATGCTAACTTTTGAGTTTACAATCCGATTTGAACAAACTTTTTTTTGTTCGAAAGATCTTTTCAAGGATACTTCATTCCCGTATCTACATTTTCGATTTGAACAATTTTTCGTTCAACATTGAACCGCTCAATCAAGCTGTCACCCCTAATAACTTTTGAATGAACAGTCCGATTTAAACAAACTTATTTTTGTTCGAAGCATCTCGGCAAGGATACTTTATTACCGTATTTAAATTTTCAATTTGAACATTTTTGGTTCAACATTGAACCGTTCAGGCAACCTTTCCCCACCTAATAACTTTTGAGTGAACCGTCCGAATTGAATAAACTTTTTTTTGTTCGAAAGATCTCAGCAAGTACAGCTCATTCCCATATTTGATTTTTCGATTTGAACAATTTTTGGTTCAACTTTGAACCGTTCAAACAACCTATCCCGCGATGCTAACTTTTGAGTGAACAATCCGTTTTGAACAAACTTTTTTTCGTTCGAAATATCTCATCAAGAATACTTCATTCCCGTATCTACATTTCCGATTTGAACAATTTTTCGTTCAACATTGAACCTTTTAAGCAAGCTTTCCCCACCTAATAACTTTTGAGTGAACCGTCCGAATGGAATAAACTTTTTTTTGTTTGAAAGATCTCGGAGAGACTTTCCCATACATTCCCATATTTCGCTTTTTGATTCAAACCATTTTTCGTTCAATAATGAACCGTTCAGAAAAAAAAAATTACATTAGCGTCTACGGGGAATTTAAGTTGAATGTTGATCCTGAACTTAAAGTCGGATTTCCTTCAAACTAACTTTGTAAGAAAATGGTTTTGATAAATAATGTTTGTAAAGTACTTTTCTAAGTAATCTTCTGTGAGGACTCTGATTCCGACTCTGACTCCGCGAACATGGCGGAAATGCAGGCTCAGAAAAAAAATGACTGAACGTGCAGACGATTTTTTGTTTATTTATTCATTTGTTTTATTTTATTTATTATTATTATTATTATTTATTATTATTTTTTTTTTGCAGACGATTTTTTTTGTAACAAAAATTTTTCCTTCACGAGAACATTTTATTCTTTATTTATATTTAACAACTGGCAACGGATTAAAAGTGAAATTCCGGACATTTTATTAACGGACGATTTTTTTTCTTTTTCTTTTTTTCCTTTCTTTGATAAAATGTGTTTTGATGATCTTTGTACTTTTATTTTTTTTTTTTAAATTATTATTATTATTATTATTATTTTTTTTTTTTTTTGAAAACGATGGAGGATTTTTTCTACGGAGGAACTGTAAGAGTTACACTCTTTAAAAGGTGTGACAAAACTTTATTTATTCGTTCATTACTTTTTACGTGTCTATTTCATCTGATGAGAGGGGCATATTTTGCTTTTCGAAATCAGCTCTAAGTGCTGAAAAGGTATGTTTGACATAATTTTCAGTCTCAGATAATCAAGAGAATAATGATCAGATGCGAGAATGCCGATGTCGATGTACGGGCAAGTAGGCTCGTTTAGCTCTTGACAGAACTTCTTGTTACCTTTGTTTAGAGCACTTAAGTTGTTTCTGCAGCCATTTTCCATCCTTGCGTGGACGTACTTTTTTTTAATAAGATAAGGTTAATTAAATTTTTACTACTTATTTCTTCCTTTCCCGATTTTTGCTAGTATGTCCGCTTTCTCGTCACCATAGGTACCCACATGAGAAAATATGCATTTAATTACAACTGGAATACTTTTGTCTTCTTATACGTTTTTGTTTTCCTTTATTTGGGTTATTATTTGTTGTTCAGCGTGTCGGTTACTGGAGATTTCTTGGATGGCCGCTAGCAAATCGATAAAAAAAAAAAAAACTTTAAAAATGGTAATTATTTATTTTTAATATCAGGATTTCCAATAAGGGTTGTAACAAAAGCAATTGGCAAAAAAAATAGACTCATCGCTTATTTTTTCAAGAAATCATATTTTGTTGCAAAATACTGAATATTACAAGGGATTGAGTAATAAAAAAAATAATTTATCGCATCACTTTTTGATGAAGAATTAGTACACGGCTTTTTATTTAGAATACTGCATATTTTAAAATTACTATGAATGAAAAATTTAAAACAAGCTGAAAATTTGATGCGGATTATCCAAAAATTCGGGTATTCGAGCTTTTGCCGTAATTTGTAAATATACGTCTCAGCCTCTATACTTTACTCAAAGAAACATTTGAAACAGCATTTCTTTGGACAAACCAAATCACCATGTCGATCGATATAAAGGAAACCGATACCTTACTGTGACATATTTTGCTTATGGTTGACGCCATAGAAAGTCAGATAAACTTCATTCGGGCGGACATTTCCGACACTACTTACGAATGAATACCGTGCGGCGTCATTCACATATGTGAAGCAAAGTCAATATTTTGCATTTGCAAGGCATCTAGTCTCCATAATAATTTGCATATATGCTCCTCGGGTCCTTTTGGTCCATATTTCTTTGGTTCCATATTTATAGAAGCCATGCATTTTTGATAATGTCTCATATTCTTTGAAAATAAATGTTTGAGAAAGTCCGAATAAAATGTATTTGTCGGTATATTATTTTATTTTTTATTTCTTTATTTCATTTTGTTTGTTTATTTATTTTTTGTACTTACTTTTTATTTATTTTATTTTTTCATTTCAACAAATATTTATTTGCTTCATTTTATTGATGTATTTATTTTACTTCATTCTGTTTATTTTTTTTAAGTACTTTAGTTTATATAGCCATTTACGGTACTTACTATCAGACTCTCTAAAATAATATAATTGACGTGTTCTATCAGAAGTAATTTATTTGAATAAACAGTATTTTTTTCATGACCCAGTATCTTCACAAATCTACGCTGCAAAAAAAAAAAAAAAAATATTTTTTTTACAGTACAATTAAGCTAATTTTATAGTAGTTTTACGGTAATAACTGCAAAATTGCCAATTTTACAGTTACAAACTGCAAAATTGCTAGTTTTACAATAATAAGCAGTAAAATTGCTAGTTTTACAGTTTATTATTGCGCACTTTGCAGTTTAAACTATAACCTCTGCTGCCAGTATTATAATGTTGTTTTTACAGTATAAGACATCTAATTTTATAGTAAGCTAAAATTGCCGGTTTTACAGTAACAAACTATACTATTAATAGTTTTATTTTATTACTGTGCATTTTACACTGAAAAAAATTAACTGTTGTTTTCACAGTATAATACTGGAAGCCGAGGTTCCAATTTAAAACTGTAAAATGCGCAGTAATAAACTAAAATTAGCAAGTTTGAAGTTTTTTACTGTGAAATTAACAATTTTACAGTTTAGTACTGTAAAATGAGCAATTTTAGTTTCCTACTGTAGAATTAGCAATTTTTAGAGCTTATTGATATAAAATTAGCTGTATTTTACTGTTAAAACGACATTCATTTTTTACAGTGTAGTTTCAAACTGAAACCTCTACTTTCAGTATTATACTGTAAAAACAACAGTTTATTTTTGGCAGTGCACCATAAAATGAATAAAAAAGCAATATATTCAACAAGAATTAAAATTTTTTCGAAAATCGTTTCAAGACACATGTTTAAAAAAATTCATTTGCCAAAATGGGGGACAATTGACTTATTTTCATAGTTAACCTATGTAAAAAAAACTATCTACAATAATATGTTTGAAGAAAATTATGTTCTATTCATTGAATCACTAAAAGTGCGCAAGAAAATATGCACTATAATCTGTTACTTTAAAATTTGGTATCAAGGTCACAAATTTTGCGTCATCTCCATGAAAATCTAACTCGACGAACCTAAAATAAATGCAGTTCCAGTCCTCAGCAGTTTCCATGGAGACGACGCAAAATTTGTGACCTTGATACCCCCATTTTAAAGTAACAGACTATAGGCAAAATTTGTGTACCCACATTTAGGACTTTTGTTTTTAGTCCAATATTAATGGCAGAGATTCCAGTTTAAAACTGTAAAATGCACAGTATTAAACTGTAAAATTATCAATTTTACAGTTTATTACTGTAAAGCAGCAACTTTCCAGTTTGTTGCCATAAGTTTAGTTTATTAACACAAAATTAGCGGTATTATACTGTAAAAACAACAGTATAATACCGGCAGCAGAGGTTCAAGTTTAAAACTGTAAAATACACAGTAATAAACTGTCAAAATTAGCAATTTTAATTTGATTCTGTAAAATTAGCAATTTAAAATTTTTTTCTGCAAAATTAGCAAATTACAGTTTGTTACTTATTACAGCTTATTACTGTAAAAGTAGCAATTTTTAGTTTGTTACTATAAAATTAGCTGTATTATACTGTAGAAATAACATCTATTTCTTACACTGTATTTTATTCTTACTTTTCCGAACTATATAGTTGAAACTTAATTCATCAACCAGTTCAGCATAAAATCGAAGATTTATTGATAACATTTCTAGAACATGCATTTCTCGGTAATTACACGAATTTCCCTTTCTTAGTTATCTGTTTATAGGTACGAAGTTAATAAAAAAGTTTTATCAACAAAAGAAAAAGAAGTTCGTCATCCTGCCTCTTAAAGGAATTAATTACCTTTATCGTCCGCTCTCAGAAACAAATTAATTATTTACTTCTTCGAAAATGTACCTTCTATCATTCTTACCCAGGAACAAAGTTTCAATGACATTACTTTAGAAACAAATTGTGTGCAATTAACTCTTATTCAGATATGCTTTTATTACCCCATATTTTTTGCCGAAAGTGAAGTTCCCAATTTCATTCTTAGAAATAAAGTTTTATTGCTGTATTCTTTAATAACACTTTTTCCACGTACTTTTTAATAACATTAACTTTTTGTGTCTTAAAATTAAGGAAATAAATTTATTTATTACTCATTTTTCAAACTGCATTTCATTGAATTAACTTTTCAAAACCAAATCCGCAAAAACTGAATCTGTCTATAACTCTT
Source organism: Uloborus plumipes (assembly GCA_038373865.1). NCBI lineage: Eukaryota > Metazoa > Arthropoda > Arachnida > Araneae > Uloboridae > Uloborus > Uloborus plumipes. The sequence goes on along the minus strand of JAXGGA010003899.1, from coordinate 9,233 downwards.
TTTGAGAAAGAGAATTATATTGATTTTTTATAAACAAAAAACTTTCATCTGACTGTCATTGAGATATGCTTTCTTTACTTAGTACTTTCAGTAGCTAAATTTACAAATTTGTTTTCTTTCTTTCTTGTTTCTTCTTCTTCTTTTCTTCTCTTAGTTATAATTATAAATTTTGCCGAGCAACGATTTGATACTTAAGGGTTGTTTTCTTTTAAACACTCAAGATTGCTTAATGATCTTACCTCGCCCGGTAAATAACGTTTAACCTTTGTAGGAGACGAACGCAGCAAATATAACGCAGGAAAAGGGGGGGGGAGTGCTTGTTTTTTTCTGGAAAATTTTGAAAAAACGGAAACATTGATTTTTCTTTACCAGTTCCAATGTAGTTCAACCCTTTATTTTTTTCCCTTCTTGCAAAACTTAAAAATAACTAAATATTCAAAAATGTATGCAATTTATTTTATTTTTCCTCCTTAAAAATATGCCTAAAACTCCTTAAAAGCCTTTATCTTTTCCGATTTCCAGTAGATTTCTAAATTAAAAATGCCAAAAATTATAAAAATTTGTTACCCCATTTCAGCAATTAATTTTGATTAACGTGATACTTTTTGATTTTTATTAAATAACCTTCCACAATAATAGTTTCCCAATCTTGATTTATGGATCAAAATTCATGGGAAATTCAGCCTTACTTTTTGACAAGACTTTTTTTAATTATGGTAAGAAATTTCATTATTTTGAAAATTTAACTATCTTCTGATCATATACTAGTTACGGATTCCGGGCTGTTGTGCCTTGGTCTGAATGGCTTTAATCCATACGTTTCGATCGCAACTGCGGCGGTCATCTTCAGTGGGTGTCGTTGATTAATTTGGCGACTGATGCGAAATTTCGAACTGCTGCAAGATTTTAAATTGAAAACGCAGCGCCCTCTACCTTCCGGCTCGGGATTGACAGATGACTGGATGCCAAAGCTTGTTAACTTTTACTTCTTCCTCCTTCTTGTTAAAATTATTTGGGTGTTTGAAAATTTCAATGGCCTCTCTATGCAATCTAGGGAAAAAATTTGAAGTCCGTAAAATAATTTTGACCTCTTTGAATTTTATATCATGGATTCCATTACTGAAAGTGTGCTCCGCGATCACCGACTTTTCAGTCTGATCCAGCCGGCAATTTCTCTGATGCTCTTTGATTCTTGTATTAACACTCCGTTTTGTCGTCCCGATATAAACTAACCCACAGGAACAGGGGATCTTATAAACTCCTGCGGCCGACAACGGATCTCTAGCATCTTTTACTGAACGCAGCAGGTCGCTGACTCTATTGGAGGGCTTAAAAACCGTCTTAAACAGCCCGGAATCCGTAACTAGTATTTACTCCGGCCGTGAAAGCCTTCATTCTTATATCTTCTGATCGTTAACATGAGAAAAGAAGGATACAAATAAAACGCGATTAGAGCTTTTTAGTGTAAAACTATACAGGAATATGTGATAGCTGAACGAATTTTCACAATTTTGATCTAAAAACACATTCAAATTATAAGATAATGTCTGGTTTTTTTCTGCATATATTTAACGACTTTTAATATTCCAGATGTACGTAGCTTTATTAATCGTTTTATTATCAAACACTAAAACTAAGGTAGTAATGGATGCGGTACGTAGCCACTTGACTGGATCGCCATTAACAGGATCGCCTGGCGGACTTATTTGGAGTTTTATTGAAACTTTTAATGCAATTTAATGACTATTTATTTGAAGGCAAATTTGAATTTTAATGCAACTTCTAAGTTCTTTTTTTGTAACCTAATTTGTTGATTTGGAGAAAATTTGTTGTTTTAATCATCACTGGGAATGGTCATTGTACCAAGATTTTTTAAAATCTCACCATGACCTTGTTACTGTAACTCTGCCTTAACTTACAAATGCACACATTTATTACTGAACAGATCATTTATTTTTTGACGATTGCTTAGAGTGTCATAGCATAACTTTTAAAATATTGTAATTCATTTGTCTCTTTTTCCCATGATATTTTGTTCCAATAAAAAAATCTGAAAACATGAATTGAAAGGAAAGGAAATTTTGACTTTTAAAAACACGGAGTTATTACCTGACTGCCTTCCTTTATTGCAAAAACCTTCATCTGTCAGAAACAAATTCCATGCCTCTCTCTCTCTCCTTCTCGATTTCAAAGCCCAAGCAGAGCTATAACGTATCTTATTTTAAATTTAAACAAAATACACTGTTCTTACTTAACTAATTTAATATTATTCTGTTATATATTTTATCCGCACTAAAGTTTCTCTAGATACTTCATTTCTACCGTTTACTACATAGCAAAACAAGTCCTTCGAGTATTAAATATACCAAACCGCTGGATTAATTTACGAACAAAGAGTTTCTCGCCAAAATTATTTTCGCACATCCCGTTACATAGTATCACAGTATGTTGCCATTTTACTAAGGTAAATAACTATTAAAACACGGCAAGAATACTGTTCAAAGGGATGATTTCCCCCTGATGCAGCAGTATTCCAAGCACCAGAGGCACAAAAAATACAAGTTTTGGCAAATTGCCCTGGCTCAATCGATAACGGCAGGCAATAACTGGGTGGTACATATTTCATCCTCGTATGACATTCCCTCGAAAGATTTGATTGGCTTTATTCATCGTTCTATTTTTAGCTGCGAGCGAACACCTCTTGATGGAAGTTGCACCTGTTGGGAGAAAGTTTCTTTTATTGTTGCGTTTCACACACATTTTCCTGCCACAGGAATTTTATTTGAGCAGGGCTGGTGTTTCCGCCGAGGATTTGATAGTTGATCAGTGTCAAGAACTATTGTTTAATGTGTGGCCATTTTTAGATGCTGGTGAAGTTTCTTTACAACTTGATGAAGCGTTGAATAACTGTGTTTCCGTCAGGATGTCATTAAAAATTCAATATCAATCGCTTCGCATGTTTGAACCACAGCTTGTAGCGTCAATTGAAGCAGAATATTGAGCTGAGAGCTATGAATTTAACTCACGGATTCACGAATAAATTTCCTTTGTCCCGTTATTTCTCTTCATTCGGTTCCGTTTACTTCACTCCGCTTGAATCTGCGACTTATACTGTAAAAAATGAATGTTGTTTTTACAGTATAATACAGCTAATTTTATAGTAATAAACTCTAAAATTTCGAATTTTACAGTAATAAACTAAAATTTCGAATTTTACAGTAATAAACTAAAATTTCTAATTTTACAGTTTATTACTTTACAATTACTGTACAATTTTACAGTAATAAACTGTAAAACTTGATTTTCGCAGTTTATTACCATGCATTTTACAGTTTTAAACTAGAACCTGTGCTGCCAGTATTATACTGTTACATTATTATACAACTAAATTTTATAACTGTAAAATTGCTAACTTTTTGAGTAAGAAACTGTAAGATTGCTAGTTTTACAGTTTATTACTAAACATTTTACAGCTGTAAATTGGAGCCTCAGCTGCCAATATTGTACTGTAAAAACAACAGTTTATTTTTTGCAGTGTAGTTCACTTGGAAATAAAAACGGTAATTTTGCGTTTCACAACCCATCAAGGTTGGTGAAAGTAGCTTCACCGGACGAGTGAAATTTCTTTAACTGGCCTAAACGTGAACGGGTAGTAAAGTCTTTATTACGAAGTGAACTTAAATGCTGATTCATGCGGAGTGAAGTGAATCGGAATGAATGCAGCGAGAGTTAGGTCATCCGAAAAGTCAAGGATGGAAAAGGGTTTCAATTTAAACAAAGTTGCAAGGAAGAGAGCTTTGCCCTTAACTTAAAATCTAACTCAGATTTACGATACTTTTCCTGATTCATGTTATCAATGTGAAAGGGTTTTGAAAAAAATTCACCTCAGACTTATTACTAGAATGTGTCCTTTTAGAAAAACATCGAGCCTTTTTTACGCTGCACGCGCTCTTTTATGAATTTAATGGTGCCCGGCCGTTTTTTAAGTATAGAAAGGGGAAAGAAACATTGTTTTTTTTTTTTTTTTTTGGTATTCTTTATTTAAACACTAGCTCATTTTTGCTATTCACTGGCGCGAACAGTATTCTACATATGAAATATTGCTTTTATGGAATACAGTTTTAAATATAGTTGGCAAAAAAAGTATTAGAACAATGTGATATTCGTAGTTTTCAAGGTAATAAAATTAAATAAATCTCAAAATTAATTTATTTGAGATAATACTTATTCAAATAATGCAATACGTAAACATTAAAAGAGCATTAAATGAATACAGTATTTTTAAAATCAAAACAACTCAATTTAAACTGCAAAAAAAGTATTAGAACAAAAAACGAACCATGCAAATTACTACGTGGTATCCCTAGACTTTCAATTTAAATTTCATACGTGTCAAGGGCATATGAAAGCAGCTTGTTTCCTTTGCTGACATTTAGTTAAAAATTGTTTACATGACATTTCCTTGGCATATGTCTAAAAATAAAAGAGATTCCAAATGCGAAAAGAGAACAAATAGCTTATCTGTATCATAGTGGAAAAACATTCCGTGAAATTACAAGCATGTGGAATTTGTATTTGTGTGCACTTCATCACATTCTTAAAAAGAAAAAAGAGACTGGTATTGTTGATAACAAAGAAATATCAGGGAGACCAAACAATATGAGTGTAAGAGAAAGACTCTAAGTAGTCAAAGAGGCTCTAAAAAATCCAACAGGAAGTGCAAAGATGTTAGCCGCCAATATTGAATCAATATCAGGAAAGGTTATAACACCTCAGACTGTAAGAAATGTTTTGCATAAGAGCTGGTATAACAGGAAGACGGCCAAGGAAGAAACCATTTATTACAGAATTCCACAGAAGAAGACGACTCGAGTTAGCTAAAAAATATAAAAGTAAAACAATGGATTTCTGGAAAAGTGTTATTTTTTCCTACAAAAGTAAGTTCGAAATTTTTACACTAAAACACATAATCACTGTTTGGAGAAAAAAAGGTGCTGCTGTAGAACCCCAAAAGTTACTGAAAACAGTAAAGCATGGCGGTGGTTACATCTTGGTCTGGGGATGTATAGCATACAATAGGGTTGGAAATATCCATTTTATCGATGTGAAATGGACAGCTCTAACATACATCAACTTGTTACGGCATAGTTTGAAAAGTATACCAGAAAATTAGGACTTGAGATTACATTCATCTTTCAAAAGGATTCAAGATCCAAAACACACCGCTAAAAAAACCAAAGAGTGGTTATTATATAATGCGCCCCGAAGACAAATAACTCCATCACAATCACCAGATCTGAACCCTACAGAGTATGTATGGCATTTATCTACTTATATTAAAAACTGAGTATCTTTCTAACTATCTTTCTTTCTAACTATCTTTCTTTCTATGTCACGCTTCTTTCTCCTGAACGCCAATGACCTGAAAGTCGAACCAGGTACCGATAGATAGGTAATTTTTCAGGCTTTATTAGTTTCAATCTATATAATTATACGATTTTAATTAGCGAAGATATCAATTAATAAGTAGTCAAGTTTAAAGCGATTAAGCCTAATAAATGATTAAATATGAAATCCATTCTTGCAAACCGTCGTTGCTATGAAACAGTGATAACAATGATAATGAGAATTTTGAATGAAGGCTTAACTAAATCAAACACGAAACTCATAAGCGGGCCACTTACGTAGAATTTTTATCGCTAGCTACTGGTAATATTTTGAAACATTTATTTGTTTCATTTCATTTCATTTCACCCTCCAGGGTCCCCCGTACCTACCAGCTTAGTGGTTTAACCGGGATAGGGCCCTGAAGAGCGCTCTGTTCTTAATTTTGAACCAGAACCTAGGGTCGAGCAAACCATAGGCCCTAGCACCCCTAGAGGTATCGTTTCACGTGGAAGACTTCGTGACCACGACATTTTTAACGCCTCCCAGTCACCATTAATCAAGACGGTGGATCTTTGATCGGCTGGAATCGAACCCGGGTCCTTTCGGACACGAGTCCGATGCCTTACCGATCGGGCCACCACGGCCACATTTATTTGTTGAAGAGCCATCTACTTATATTAAAAACTGAGTATCTATGTTTGCTTTTTTCCTTTGAGCGAGCTGAAACTTTCCTCACCATCTTGAAGGCGCGAAGCATCTCAATAATTCGAATGATTTTTTTTATATAGGAAAAAAGTAAAGGCGTGAAGCGCCTGTAAGCGAACCGCCTTGGCGGGGAGTAGTTTCTTTAAATTTTTTTCTCACTACTTTCAGGGCACGAAGTGCCCGTGCAACGCCGGGCCACGTGCGTGGTATGTCTTGAAATCGAATGAACATTAAATTATATCAAATAATATAACTTCAGAATGAGGTAAAAGTTAGAGAGGAGGGACGTTATGCATCAACATGCCGCAGAAAGCTAATCTAGCTGCCCTGGCAGCTAGTCTACTTATATTAAAAACTGAGTATCTTTCTAACTATCTTTCTTTCTATCCTTCTAACTATCTTTCTTTCTATGTCACGCTTCTTTCTCCTGAACGCCAATGACCTGAAAGTCGAACCAGGTACCGATAGATAGGTAATTTTTCAGGCTTCATTAGTTTCAATTGATATAATTATACGATTTTAATTAGCGAAGATATCAATTAATAAGTAGTCAAGTTTAAAGCGATTAAGCCTAATAAATGATTACATATGAAATCCATTCTTGCAAACCGTCGTTGCTATGAAACAGTAATAACAATGATAATGAGCATTTTGAATGAAGGCTTAACTAAATCAAACACGAAACTCATAAGCGGGCCACTTACGTAGAATTTTTATCGCTAGCTACTGGTAATATTTTGAAATATTTATTTGTTGAAGAGCCATCTACTTATATTAAAAACTGAGTATCTATGGCAGGGATTCAAGTGAAACAGGCAGTCGCAAATTACAATCGCGACTGGAAATGAATTACAATAGAACGTTTCTTGATAAAAACATCGTGACGTCAGCGTGACGTTTGCCTATGAAAAGCGAGCTAGATAAAACGTCACAGCCTACTTGGCGAATAAGAGGACATCGCTGAGTGCTTGTGAGCTCTTATTGGCTCCACCCGTAGTGACGTCATGCCAATTTAAGTTGATGATAATGTAATTCACTTCCAGTAGCGATTGCAATTCGAAGCGATCGCAGTGCTGTTTCACTTGAATCCCTGCCTATGTCTGCTTTTTTCCTTTGAGCGAGCTGAACTTACTGAAACTTTCCTCACCATCTTGAAGGCGTGAAGCATCTCAATAATTCGAATGATTTTTTTTTATAAGGAAAAAAGTAAAGGCGTGAAAGCGCCTGTAAGCGAGCCGCCTTGGTGGGGAGTAGTTTCTTTAAATTTTTTTCTCACTACATTCAGGGCACGAAGTGCCCGTGCAACGCCGGGCCACGTGCGTGGTATGTCTTGAAATCGAATGAACATTAAATTATATCAAATAATATAACTTCAGAATGAGGTAAAAGTTAGAGAGGGGGGAACTTATGCATCAACATGCCGCAGGAAGCTAATTTAGCTGCCCTGGCAGCTAGTTAGATAATAAAATGAGAAAAAAAATCAATACAAGCAAATCAAGTTTAAAAGAGGCTTTACAGGAGGCATGGTGCAAAATGTCTTTAAAAGTCACAAATAATTTTGTAGAATCCATCCTGAGAAGCTTAGAAGCAGTAATTGCAGCTAAAGGACTGCATACCAAGTATTAAATATGCATTACAATTAATTATTAATTATTTATCTATTCGATTTAACATGCAAACTTGCTGTTCTAATACTTATTTTGCAATATAAATTTAGTTATTTTAATTTTTAAAAAGTTCTATTCATGTTAAACTTTTATTTGTTACAAAATGAGATATTTTTGTATAAACTTTACGCAATATAATTTTTTTGTTCATGTAATTTTATTTTATTACTTCAAAATGTACAAATTTCATATTGTTCTAATACTTTTTTTGTTAACTGTATATAGGATACATATTATGTCATTAAAAAAATAATAATAATTGTACTTATTGTTAAACATAAGGTAGCAACAAGAGCATCGTATACTACATTGTAAAAAATTAATGTTGTTTTTATAGTATAATATAGCTAAATTTATGGTAATAAACTGTAAAAAATGCTAATTTTACAGTTCATTACCGTACATTTTACAGTTTTAAACTGGAACCTCTGTTGCCAGTGTTACACTGTTAAGTACAATACAACTAAATTTTACGGCAATAAACTGTAAAATTCCTAACTTTACAGTAATAAGCTGTAAAATTGCTAGTTTTACAGTTTATTACTGTGCATTTTACAGTTTTAAATTGGAACTTCGGCTGCCAGTATTATAGTATAAAAACAACAGTTCATTTTTCGCAGATGATCCTAAAAACTTTCTTTTCACTTTATTACGTTGAGGAAAACCCCTCATCATAGCAAAGACGTACGACAATCAATTGCACTTATCTCTCATTCACGTCTTTCTTTAATTAATGCTTGTTTGATGACATACTCAGGATCCCTAAACGAAGATAAACAAACGAGTATTTTTACTCTTAACCGGAAAAGCCATCAGAGAGCAATAAAAGAGTCATTACATTTCTTCATTTCTCTTTCAAAGGAGCCCTGGAAAAATTAAAATGATGCAAAAGCGCCTTAAAAAAACGCATAGCAAATACCGCCTCTCCTTCTGATTTATGCGAATTCGATTCCTTCGCTTCTGTCTCATAAGCATATGTCGTCCCGCGTCATTAAACAATGCGCCTAATGTTAGGAAAAGGGGGAGATGTAACAGTTTGGAGATGGGGTAGGCGATGAAAAGTCATTTTTATTGCCGAAGAAAATTTAAAACGCAAATTGTTTCCTTTCGGTTTTTTTTTTCGTTCTTTTTTTATCTTTGCGATGAGATTTTTGTTCTTTTTGAATTGGAGAATAAGGATGAATGAGCATTGTTTCTTGAATTTCCTTTTTAAAAAATATTTTTAGAAGATAAGTGCCGTAGGATAAGAAGTTCTTTCAAAACTGAACCAGCCTAGTTTCTCACATGTTAATTTCCACTTTCGAGTATCCTCTTCATCCGCTGTCATAGACTTTAAATTAGTTAGGGTATACATTTAAAAAGCTTTTATATGATAAAAAATATTATCGCTCAAACATAGTGAACTCTTACTTATACACAGCCTCATTTATGCGCCTTTTTCACTTATACGATGATTTTAAAAGGTCCCAGCAC